>WNWK01052670.1:0-12113 GCA_009830355.1 Cherax destructor
TCACTGAAGTGACTGTACAGTCAGTAACATTCATCATTGAAGTGACTGTACTGTCTGTAACATTCATCACTGAAGTGACTGTACTGTCTGTAACATTCATCACTGAAGTGACTGTACTGTCTGTAACATTCATCACTGAAGTGACTGTACTGTCTGTAACATTCATCACTGAAGTGACTGTACTGTCTGTAACATTCATCACTGAAGTGACTGTACTGTCTGTAACATTCATCACTGAAGTGACTCTACTGTCTGTAACATTCATCACTGAAGTCACTGTACTGTCTGTAACATTCATCACTGAAATGACTGTACTGTCTGTAACATTCATCACTGAAGTCTACCTGGAGAGAATTCCAGGGGTCAACGCCCCCGCGGCCCGGTCTGTGACCAGGCATACTGTTGGACCAGAGCCTGATCAACCAGGCTGTTACTGCTGGCCGCACGCATTCCAACGTACGAACCACAGCCCGGCTGATCAGGTACCGACTTGAGGTGCCTGTTCAGTGCCTGCTTGAAGACAGCCAGGGGCTTGTTGGTAATCCCCCTGATGTACGCTGGGAGGCAGTTGAACAATCTTGGGCCCCTCACACTTATTGTGTTGTCTCTCAACGTGCTAGTGGCACCCCTGCTCTTCATTGGAGGGATGTTACATCGCCTGCCGAGTCTTTTGCTTTCGTAAGGAGTGATTTTTGTGTGCAAGTTTGGTACTAAGCCCTCGAGAATTTTCCATGTGTATATAATAATGTATCTCTCCCGCCTGCGTTCCAAAGAGTACAGGTTTAGGAACTTCAAGCGTTCCCAGTAGTTGAGGTGGTTTATCGCACTTATGCGTGCGGTGAAGGTTCTCTGCACATTTTCAAGGTCAGCAATTTCACCCGCCTTGAAAGGTGCAGTTAGTGTGCAGCAATATTCCAGCCTAGATAGAACAAGCGATCTGTAAAGTGTCAACATGGGATTGGTATCCCTGGTTTTGAAGGTTCTCATTATCCATCCTGTCATTTTTCGAGCAGATGCAATTGCTACATTGTTATGGTCCTTGAAGGTGAGATCCTCTGACATGATCACTCCCAGGTCTTTGACATTAGTTTTTCGCTCTATTGTGTGGTTGGAATTAGTTTTGTACTCCGATGAGATTTTAATTTCTTCACGTTTTCCGTATCTGAGTAATTGAAATTTCTCATCATTGAACTTCATATTGTTTTCTGCAGCCCATTTAAAGATTTGGTTTATGTCTGCTTGGAGTCTTGCAGTGTCTTCAACGGTGGACACTGTCATACAGATTCGGGTGTCATCTGCAAAAGAAGACACAGCACTGTGGCTTATATCCCTGTCAATGTCTGATATGAGGATGAGGAATAGGACGGGAGCAAGTACTGTGCCTTGTGGAACAGAGCTTTTCACAGTAGCTGCCTCAGACTTTACTCTGTTGACTACTACTCTTTGTGTTCTACGTGTTAGGAAAAAATAAATCCATCTACCAACTTTTCCTGTTATTCCTTTATCACGCATTTTGTGTGCTATTACACCATGGTCACACTTGTCAAAGGATTTTGCAAAATCTGTGTATATAACATCTGCATTCTGTTTATCTTCTAGAGCATCCAGGACCTTGTCGTAGTGGTCCAGTAGTTGGGACAGACAGGAGCAGCCTGCTCTAAACCCATGCTGTCCTGGGTTGTGCAATTGATGGGTATCAAGATGGGTGGCGATCTTGCTTCTTAGAACCCTTTCAAAGATTTTTATGATATGGGACGTTAGCGCAATTGGTCTGTAGTTCTTTGCTATTGCTTTACTGCCCCCTTTGTGGAGTGGGGCTATGTCTGTTGTTTTTAGTAGCTGCGGGACGATCCCAGTGTCCATGCTCCCTCTCCATAGGATGTTTAAAGAATGTGATAGGGGCTTCTTGCAGTTCTTGATGAACACGGAGTTCCATGAGTCTGGGCCTGGAGAGGAGTGCATGGGCATGTCATTTATTGCCTTTTCGAAGTCATTTGGCGTCTTGATGATGTCAGAAAGGCATGCGTCTGTCAAGTTCTGTGGCACTCTCATAAAAAATTCATATAAGTTTTCGATTTTCAGTCTGGTTAGTGGCTCGCTAAAAACTGAGTCATACTGGGATTTAAGTAACTCACTCATTTCCTTGCTGTCATCTGTGTAGGACCCATCCGGTTTAAATAGGGGGCCAATACTGGTTGTTGTTCTCGACTTTGATTTTGCATAGGAAAATAAATACTTAGGGTTTCTTTCAATTTCATTTATGGCTCTTAGTTCTTCCCGTGTCTCTTGATTCCTATAAGATTCCTTTAGTTTTAATTCGATGTTTGCTATTTCTCTGACTAGTGTCTCAATACTTATTTCAGAGATATTGGCCTCCTGTAGCCGCTCCGTTATTCTGTGCCTTCGCCTGTACTGTACTGTCTGTAACATTCATCACTGAAGTGACTGTACTGTCTGTAACATTCATCACTGAAGTGACTGTACTGTCTGTAACATTCATCACTGAAGTGACTGTACTGTCTGTAACATTCATCACTGAAGAGACTATACTGTCTGTAACATTCATCACTGAAGTGACTGTACTGTCAGTAACATTCATCACTGAAGTGACTGTACTGTCAGTAACATTCATCACTGAAGTGACTGTACTGTCAGTAACATTCATCACTGAAGTGACTGTATTGTCTGTAACATTCATCACTGAAGTGACTGTACTGTCTGTAACATTCATCACTGAAGTGACTGTACTGTCTGTAACATTCATCACTAAAGTGACTGTTCTGTCTGTAACATTCGTCACTGAAGTGACTGTATTGTCTGTAACATACATCACTGAAGTGACTGTACTGTCAGTAACATTCATCACTGAAGTGACTGTACTGTCAGTAACATTAATCACTGAAGTGACTGTACTGTCAGTAACATTCATCACTGAAGTGACTGTACTGTCTGTAACATTCATCACTGAAGTGACTGTACTGTCTGTAACATTCATCACTGAAGTGACTGTACTGTCTGTAACATTCATCACTGAAGTGACTGTACTGTCTGTAACATTCATCACTGAAGTGACTGTACTGTCTGTAACATTCATCACTGAAGTGACTGTACTGTCTGTAACATTCATCACTGAAGTGACTGTACTGTCAGTAACATTCATCACTGAAGTGACTGTACTGTCAGTAACATTCATCACTAAAGTGACTGTACTGTCAGTAACATTCATCACTAAACTGTTTGAGAAGAATTTCTCTCAAATATATTTATCGACTTTATATGGGAGTCAGAATTTTGCAGTCTTGTGCACTTCAAATTAAGAGATGTGCACCAGCACACTTGAATATCACTTTCCTGCGTCTTGGAGTTAAGAGATGTGCACTAGCACACTTGAATATCACTCTCCTGCGTCTTGGAGTTAAGAGATGTGCACCAGCACACTTTAAGTTGCTTGACTTTAGTTTTAAAGTCAAGCAACTCAGCGTTTTGGAAGTTATCGACGCCATTCCTTAATATCTTCATGACAAGCAGACGTGATGCGCAGGATTCCTGCTAATGCATGTAAGGCAGCAGACGTGATGCGCAGGATTCCTTCTTATGCATGTAAGGCAGCAGACGTGATGCGCAGGATTCCTACTTATGCATGTAAGGCAGCAGACGTGATGCGCAGGATTCCTACTTATGCATGTAAGGCAGCAGACGTGATGCGCAGGATTCCTGCTTATGCATGTAAGGCAGCAGACGTGATGCGCAGGATTCCTACTTATGCATGTAAGGCAGCAGACGTGATGCGCAGGATTCCTGCTTATGCATGTAAGGCAGCAGACGTGATGCGCAGGATTCCTGCTTATGCATGTAAGGCAGCAGACGCTGCAAGACTTTCTTCGGAGATGAGCTCAAGTTTTGCTAGTGTCTTATGTTATATGATAATGTTAATTCTGACTTCAGGCTCTGCTTCAGGATGCTAAAAATAACCTAAATAGTGTTAAACAAGAAACAATGCATGACGGAAATATTTTATATGGACGTTTATGGTTTTACATTTTATGGAAAATGTGGCATTGACTATTATATCAGCTGCTTCTAAAACACAAATATTTTTAAAATTTTCTAGTAAACAGAAATTCCACCTCTATTATTTATTGTTATTAAAGAACATAATACCTAACAGCACTTATGTCCGCACTATGTATATAAATATTCATATTTTAATTGTGCATGCGTTACATTTATCTTTTGCCTAATTATTGTGGTCTCTAGAGGAAGTTGTTTGTGATAAACTATCTAGGCGAACTGTCCTCATTATAGAGTAGGAAAAACTGTGATTGTGCTGCCAGTAATTAAAACATATTGAACCAAGGAAATGATTGGCTGGCCATCATTCCCGCCCTCCCTAACCTCTCACCAGGGAGGGTAGTTGTGTGGTGGTAAACAGTTGTGACTCCCAGCTCAGTAGGAGAAGCAGCAGGTACTGGCACACACCATCAGTAATACTCACCACCACACAAACTTAACCATCTTCCAGGTACTCACAATTTTGTTTACTCTATATTCCAGCCTAAAATATATCAGTGTGAACATATTTATGTGTCTGCTCAGAGAAGACTGTAACTAGTCAGAATAGATGATTTATTTAAGTATATTTGTTCCAGCCAGTTTTCTTACTATCATCTTCATAATGATCAAGAATAAACACAATTCACGAAATTCTTTTGTCTTAGATTATTTAATAATGAGTCTGAATTTACCAGTGTTCATGTCATCATTATATTCTAAGTGAATTTCTCACATAAGATCTTCATAAACTTTCTCGATTTGATTTATGATGTTTATGTTAAATTATTATCTATCATTAAAAATTAAATTACAACATACCACTAAGCCAATAAATAACGCATTAAAAGGCAACAAAAATTTCTGATTTGCCAACAGAAAACAGAGACCCAGCCAGCCATTATAGTGTCTTAAACACTGCCACATACTGTGTGTTAACTGTTAAAGTTCACTTCCACAGTGTGTTTTACGATAGTTTCTCAGTGTGTTTTACGATAGTTTCACAGTGTGTTTTACGACAGTTTCACAGTGTGTTTTACGATAGTTTCACTATGTGTTTTACGACAGTTTCACAGTGTGTTTTACGATAGTTTCACAGTATGTTTTACGATAGTTTCACAGTGTGTTTTACGATAGTTTCACAGTGTGTTTTACGATAGTTTCACAGTGTGTTTTACGATAGTTTCACAGTGTGTTTTACGACAGTTTCACAGTGTGTTTTACGATAGTTTCACATTATGTTTTACGATAGTTTCTCAGTGTGTTTTACGATAGTTTCACAGTGTGTTTTACGATAGTTTCACAGTGTGTTTTACGATAGTTTCACAGTGTGTTTTACGATAGTTTCACAGTGTGTTTTACGATAGTTTCACAGTGTGTTTTACGACAGTTTCACAGTGTGTTTTACGATAGTTTCACAGTGTGTTTTACGATAGTTTCACAGTGTGTTTTACGATAGTTTCACAGTGTGTTTTACGATAGTTTCACAGTGTGTTTTACGATAGTTTCACAGTGTGTTTTACGACAGTTTCACAGTGTGTTTTATGATAGTTTCACAGTGTGTTTTACGATAGTTTCACAGTGTGTTTTACGACAGTTTCACAGTGTGTTTTACGATAGTTTCACAGTGTGTTTTAGGATAGTTTCACAGTGTGTTTTACGATAGTTTCACAGTGTGTTTTACGATAGTTTCACAGTGTGTTTTAGGATAGTTTGACAGTGTGTTTTACGATAGTTTGACAGTGTGTTTTACGATAGTTTGACAGTGTGTTTTACGATAGTTTGACAGTGTGTTTTACGACAGTTTCACAGTGTGTTTTACGACAGTTTCACAGTGTGTTTTAGGATAGTTTCACAGTGTGTTTTAGGATAGTTTCGACAGTGTGTTTTAGATAGATTCACATGTGTTTTAGGATAGATTACATTGTGTTTTAGATAGTTTCACAGTGTGTTTTACGATAGTTTCGACAGTGTGTGTTTACGATAGTTTGACAGTGTGTTTTACGATAGTTTGACAGTGTGTTTACGATAGTTTGACAGTGTGTTTCGATAGTTTGACAGTGTTTTTTCGATAGTTTGACAGTGTGTTTTACGATAGTTTGACAGTGTGTTTTACGATAGTTTGACAGTGTGTTTTACGATAGTTTGACAGTGTGTTTTACGATAGTTTGACAGTGTGTTTTACGATAGTTTGACAGTGTGTTTTACGATAGTTTGACAGTGTGTTTACGATAGTTTGACAGTGTGTTTTACAATAGTTTACAGTGTGTTTCAATATTTACATGTTTCTCTCGAATTAGTCTCAACAAAATTGTATTGTTTAGTAACAAGAAGTTAATATTCCTGAAAAAGTGTCGTTTTTATGAACGTAATGAAGTGTGTTTCCCAGACACACTTAATGAAGTGTGTTTCCCAGACACACTGAGTGTTTCCCAGACACACTAATGTGTTTCCAGACACACTTGAATTGTGTTTCCCAGACACACTAATTGTGTTTCCCAGAGCACTAATGAAGTGTGTTTCCAGAACACTAATGAAGTGTGTTTCCAGACACTTAATGAAGTGTGTTTCCCAGACACACTTAATGAAGTGTGTTTCCCAGACACACTTAATGAAGTGTGTTTCCCAGACACACTTAATGAAGTGTGTTTCCCAGACACACTTAATGAAGTGTGTTTCCCAGACACAATGAAGTGTGTTTCCCAGACACACAATGAAGTGTGTTTCCCAGACACACAATGAAGTGTGTTTCCCAGACACACACAATGAAGTGTGTTTCGCAGACCACAATGAAGTGTGTTTCGCAGACACACACAATGAAGTGTGTTTCGCAGACACACACAATGAAGTGTGTTTCCCAGACACACAATGAAGTGTGTTTCCCAGACACACAATGAAGTGTGTTTCCCAGACACACAATGAAGTGTGTTTCCCAGACACACACAATGAAGTGTGTTTCCCAGACACACAATGAAGTGTGTTTCCCAGACACACAATGAAGTGTGTTTCCAGACACACAATGAAGTGTGTTTCCCAGACACACAATGAAGTGTGTTTCCAACACAATGAAGTGTGTTTCCCAGACACACAATGAAGTGTGTTTCCAGACACAATGAAGTGTGTTTCCCAGACACACAATGAAGTGTGTTTCCCAGACACACAATGAAGTGTGTTTCCCAGACACAATGAAGTGTGTTTCCCAGACACAATGAAGTGTGTTTCCCACACACAATGAAGTGTGTTTCCCACACACAATGAAGTGTATTTCCCAGACACACAATGAAGTGTGTTTCCCACACACAATGAAGTGTGTTTCCCAGACACACAATGAAGTGTGTTTCCATGACACTCACAATGAAGTGTGTTTCCCAGACGCTCACAATGAAGTGTGTTTCCCAGACACAATGAAGTGTGTTTCCCAGACACAATGAAGTGTGTTTCCCAGACACACAATGAAGTGTTTCCCAGACACACAATGAAGTGTGTTTCCCAGACACACACAATGAAGTGTGTTTCCAGACACACAATGAAGTGTGTTTCCCAGACACAATGAAGTGTGTTTCCCAGACACAATGAAGTGTGTTTCCCAGACACACAATGAAGTGTGTTTCCCAGACACAATGAAGTGTGTTTCCCAGACACAATGAAGTGTGTTTCCCAGACACTCACAATGAAGTGTGTTTCCCAGACACACAATGAAGTGTGTTTCCCAGACACACAATGAAGTGTGTTTCCCAGACACACAATGAAGTGTGTTTCCCAGACACAATGAAGTGTGTTTCCTAGACACACAATGAAGTGTGTTTCCCAGACACACACAATGAAGTGTGTTTCCCACACACAATGAAGTGTGTTTCCCACACACAATGAAGTGTGTTTCCCACACACAATGAAGTGTGTTTCCCAGACACACAATGAAGTGTGTTTCCCAGACACAATGAAGTGTGTTTCCCAGACACAATGAAGTGTGTTTCCCAGACACAATGAAGTGTGTTTCCCAGACACAATGAAGTGTGTTTCCCAGACACAATGAAGTGTGTTTCCCAGACACAATGAAGTGTGTTTCCCAGACACAATGAAGTGTGTTTCCCACACACAATGAAGTGTGTTTCCCACACACAATGAAGTGTGTTTCCCACACACAATGAAGAGTGTTTCCCAGACACAATGAAGTGTGTTTCCCAGACACACAATGAAGTGTGTTTCCCAGACACATATAATGAAGTGTATTTCCCAGACACAATGAAGTGTTTTTTTCAGACACACTTAATGAAGTGTGTTACCCAGACACACGTAATGAAGTGTGTTACCCAGACACTCATACTGAAGTGTGTTACCCAGACACACTTAATGAAGTGTGTTTCCCAGACACATTTAATGAAGTGTGTTTCCCAGACACATTTAATGAAGTGTGTTTCCCAGACACACTTAATGAAGTGTGTTTCCCAGACACACTTAATGAAGTGTGTCTCCCAGACACACTTAATGAAGTGTGTTTTTCAGACACACTTAATGAAGTGTGTTACCCAGACACACTTAATGAAGTGTGTTACCCAGACACACTTAATGAAGTGTGTTACCCAGACACACGTAATGAAGTGTATTTCTGAGACACTCATAATGAAGTGTGTTTTCCAGACACAATTAATGAGGTGTGTTACCCAGACACATACATACACTTAACTTGTTACAACAAAGTGTATGGAATACCAATGTGTTCACCTCTTTTATCAGTGTTTGCTAATACAGTGGTACCCCGGATTTCGTTTGCTCTAAACCTGAACAATTATGTAAGTGTATTTTTTAAGTGCTTTTGCAAGTGTATTTTTTAAGTGCTTTTGTAAGTGTATTTTTTAAGTTCTTTTGTAAGTGTATGTTTGGGGGTCTTAAACGGACTAATCTAATTTGCATTCGTGCTTATGGGAACAAATTCGTTAGGTAACGGCGCTCGAACAGATTTCTGGAACGAATTATTGACGAAATCCGGGGTACCACTGTATTTGTATGAAGTTCTTCAGGAGTGAAGTCCCTACTAATACCCATGAGAGTGACATCAGTTGGCTACGTTACGTCCATTGTTTTCGCTGTGAGAATTACTTGTATACATGTGAATATAAGAAATTAATACAAAAAAGTAGTATGTAGAATAGTGAGTGCAACAGCTAGAGTGCAATCCCTTCTTGCATACATATCTTGCAATATATGGGAGTTAGAAAAAAGAGATGAAAAAAAAATAAAAATGAGCTAGTTTATTGGAAGTCAGCCAAGTAGACATCCTAATGAGGTCTTCATTAACTGACGTAGTAGACATCCTAATGAGGTCTTCATTAACTGACGTAGTAGACATCCTTATGAGGTCTTCATTAACTGACGTAGTAGACATCCTTATGAGGTCTTCATTAACTGACGTAGTAGACATCCTTATGAGGTCTTCATTAACTGAGGTATTGAGAGAATTCAGAAGTGAATGGTAGATTACAAAAGTTACATCATCTGTAAACAGAAGAGGTTTGTCTGATATGCATTGGTAAAGTCATTTATGTATATGAGGAAACGTACAGTGTCCTGAGTCATACTAATGTTGATGGGTCGACTTGACGAAGATTATTCTTGGAGACATACTGATGTCTGCTATTAAAGTAGGATTTAAGGTATGCTAGATTATAATCTCTGATATATAATTTTCTAGTATAAAACACACGGTGCTGTGGTCCAGTGTATCGGTACCTTTTTTAAGCTCCATGATGAGGCTCGTCGGAGGTTCATTATTTCTGAGAGCAGAGTGAATTAATTCAGGTATTTGCATAATTCCAATATTCCTACTTTTCCCTTATCCTGAAACCAAACTGGCATTTATTAAGTATATCGTGGGACACTATTAAACACCATTCTAAAGAAAGAGAATATAGGAAGGAGTAAGGTGATGAGGATAACAAAAGGATTAGGTGACGAAAGATTGGATATCAGGTTGGAGGGAGAGAGTATGGAGGAGGTGAATGTATTCAGATATTTGGGAGTGGACATGTCAGCAGATGGGTCTATGAAGGATATGGTGAATCATAGAATTGATGAGGGGAAAAGGGTGAGTGGAGCACTTCGGAGTGTGTGGAGACAAAGAACCTTGTCCATGGAAGTAAAGAGTGTTATACCAACACTCTTATATGGGTGTGAAGCATGCGTGATGAATGTTGCAACGAGGAGAAGGCTGGAGGCAGTGGAGATGTCATGTCTGAGGTCAATGTGTGGTGTGAATATAATGCAGAGAATTCGGAGTTTGGAAATTAGGAGGTGGTGCGGAATTACCAAAACTATTATCCAAAGAGCTGAGAAGGGGTTGTTGAGGTGGTTTGGACATGTAGAGAGAATGGAACGAGACAGGGTGACTTCGAGAGTGTATAAATCTGTAGTGGAGGGAAGGCGGGGTAGGGGTCGGCCTAGGAAAGGTTGGAGGGAGGGGGTAAAGGAGGTTTTGTGTGCGAGGGGCTTGGACTTCCAGCAAGCATGTGTGAGCGTATTTGATAGGAGTGAATGGAGACAAATGGTTTTTAATACTTGACGTGTTGTTGGAGTGTGAGCAAAGTAACATTTATGAAGGGATTCAGGGAAACCGGCAGGCCGGACTTGAGTCCTGGATATGGGAAGTACAGTGTCTGCACTCTGAAGGAGGGTTGTTAATGTTGCAGTTTTATAACTGTAGTGTAAAGCACCCTTCTGGCAAGACAGTGATGGAGTGAATGATGATGAAAGTTTTTCTTTTTCAGGCCACCCTGCCTTGGTGGGAACCGGCCTATGTGTTAATAATTAATTAATAAACTACCTTATGAATTAGTTTCTTGAAGATTTTTTGATAAATGTTAAGTTAGATATTGGCCAATAGTTTTATATATCAACTGGCTCTCCACTTTATATATCAGAGTAACTCTTGATATCTTAAGCAGTGACTTGCACATTAGTGGTGGAAAGTTCCCTGACGTTTTAACAGTAAATATATTATCTTGGGAACCTCAACAGAATTACTTGGAGCAAGAGACAATGATTTTATAAAATTTCCAGTGATGTGGTCGCTGACTTTGACATTGGAACTTGGGAGTTTTGCTGGCTACGCTATATCTTATAACCAAGAAGAAAGCATCTAGTGTACGGTTTGCTTCAGCTCGCTGGATGAGATTCACTTGGTTTAGCTGCCACAATATCTCTGGTTTTGGTCAATTTTCGAGAGCCCAGATTTAGGTAGTTTTCCAGATACATTTATATTCCCATTTATTTCAGCAAACCTGCTAGCATAATAGTTGTCTAGACTTTATAAGTGCTGTTATAATCTGCTCTTTCGTTATTAACCCCAGTCTGTATTCTTTTCCACAGTAATATATCAATGGATCTGAGTATGTTATTCGCTAACCAAGGGCTACTTAGTTTCTTTGCAGTGATATGCTTAGTTTTATTACAACAATGCCTACTGCAGGAGCTTAGTATCTTTAACAGAAAAACTTGGAAAGCATATTGTAAATTTCCAGGTGGTGGGTTAACTGTGTGGGAGTTATTATCGCTGACTACTGTAATGAAGTTATTTAGTGATGTCTCCTCGTGGAAACGGAATGAGATCTTACTAGTTACGAGGAGTAACTTACGTGTGATGATTACAAGGAAGGTGGGGGTAGCGTATCAGTCAGTGATTATCTCTGCTTTGAGAGAAGTTGTTATAATGGTCAAGTTAGGATGCAGTAGTCTCATAGATTCTTTAGGATTAATTATAGATTGTATTAGCAAACACTTGTATATGTTGTTAAGGAATCCAGCTACGGGTGGAGGGTCACCTTGGATAAGGTTTATGTTGAAGTGTCTCCAGAAAATATTAGATGATGTTTCAAGTTCTTGCTAATTATTGACTGATCGGGGTATAGTTTAATCATTGACATCCTTTTTTTTTTTTTTTTGTAAAATTAGCAAATTTAAGTTAACCAGGTTCATACCTGTTATACGTTAAGTTAACCAGGTTCATACCTGGGATACGTTAAGTTAACCAGGTTCATACCTGGATACGTTAAGTTAACCAGGTTCATACC
>WNWK01052671.1:0-12113 GCA_009830355.1 Cherax destructor
AGTGTGCAGTGAATGAGTGGTTTTCATGTAGTTAGTTGACGGTGGAGTGTGTTAGGGAGAAAATTTGTTTTTAACGGTAGTTTTGAAAATGGTGGCTGAGTCTGCAGTTCTGGAATTTTCAGGCAGGAAGTTCCAGATTTTAGGCCCTTTAATGTACATTGAACTTTTGTATAGATTTAGCCGGACACGGGGAATGTCAGAGATTTTTGTGTCTGGTATTGTGCCTGTGGGTCCTGTCACAACTATCAAGAAAGTGTTTTAGTTCTGGGTTAATATTGTAATTTATGGTTCTGTAGGTGTGGATGTTCTGTACAGTGAGTAAGTTTAGGTCTTTGAATAGTGGGGGGTGGGGAGGTTGCCTGGGATTGGAGTTTGTGATAATTCGTACTGCGGATTTTTGTTGGGATATTATTGGCTTTAGGTGTGTTGCTGTTGTTGATCCCCATGCACAAATGGCATATATGAGGTAGGGATAGATGAGTGAATAGTAGTGTGAGTAGCGCTGATTGTGGTACGTAGAGAGGATCCCAACCGTTTTGGATACTTTTTTTGTTGTGTTGAATATGGGTGCTGAATTTCAGGTTGCCCTCATGTTTAGCAATAATAGTGTTGTCAATCATAATGCTCAGTTGTGCCACACCTGTTCTGTTACCAAACATAATGTAGGTGGTTTTGTCAGTGTTAAGTGTAAGTTTATTGGCTGTCATCCAGGTTGATATTTTTAGTAGCTCTTCATTAACAATGGTGTTGAATGAGGCAAGATTTGGGTGGGAGATGATTAAGTCGTATCATCAGCAAAAAGAATCGGTTTCAGGTGTTGGGATACGTTGGGAAGATCATTGATGTATAGGAGGAAGAGCAGGGGACCAAGAACACTTCCCTGTGGCACTCCAGTATCAAGTGGTCGTGCTGATGAGGTTGTGTCCTTAATGGTGACGTATTGATACCTGTTAGTTATGTAGGATTTGAAATATATAAGTGCGTGGCCTCTTATACCGTAATGGTCAAGTTTTTGGAGTAGGATGCCGTGGTCTACTGTATCAAAAGCTTTCCTTAGGTCAATAAAGATTCCTAGTGGATATTCGTTATTTTCCAGTGTTGTGTAAAGCAGGTCCAGCATTTTTACAATTGCATCATTTGTGCTTTTGTTTTTTTCTAAAACCAAATTGGTGCACGAGTTTCTCGAAGATTTTGGATGGCAACGGTAAGTTTGATATTGACGTGTAGTTATTTACATCCGTGGGGTCACCACCTTTGTGTATTGGTGTGACCCTTGGTGTCTTGAGTGGTTTCGGGAAGGTGCTAGTGATTTGTTAAAAAGTAATGAAATAGCAGGCGAAAGGACATGAGCCGCTCGCTTGTACAATAATGGTGGGACTTGAAACAGATTCCTTGATTTATTTTTAAGTGACTTGATAATCGTGGTGACTTCAGTGGGTTCGGTAGGTGCAATATAGGAGGAGGTTGGGAAATTCCCATCTAAGTAATCACTTGCTCGGACATTGGTACCTGGGATTTTACTGGCGAGATTTGATCTTGTTAACTGTATCAATAGGCTGTAGTTGTTTCATTCGGTTTAGTTAGGACAATATCCCTAGTTTTTCTTCAGTTTGTGGGTGCCCAAAATCTGAATGTGTTTTCCAGGTCTTTTTTATCTGTTTCGGTGAATCTGCTGGAATAGTAAAATTGCTTGGCATTTCGTATTAGTTTGGTGAGAACTGATGCATATTGTTAAATAATATCTTTGTGTATTAGGCTTTGTCAATATTTCTTTTCATATTGATGTTTCTTATCAACGGATCTTAGTATGCTGTTAGTTAGCCATGGGCAACCTAGCCGTTTATTTGTAATCGGTTTCGTTTTTATGGGACAATGTTTGTTGTATAGTCTAAGTAATTAAGAAATATGTCTATCCAATCATCGATACCATTGGCAGTGGAGAATTCTGAAGGCCAGTCAACCGTCCCTAGCTCCGCTGTGAAGTTACTTATTGAGGCCTCGTCATGAAGTCTTAAGGAACTTGTATTCCAGTGGGGGTTTTACTAATGTTTGTTAAGAGGAAGGTGGGGTAGTGGTCAGTAGTGCTGTCTGTAATTATCCCTGATTTAAAGGGGGCTAGAATATTGGTCCATATATGGTCAATTATGGTTGCACTTGTCTGATATGATATATAAATTATATTCTATCAAACCAAGTTTAGGTTTCTGGCCATCTTCTTGTCATCGATGCCGAGGGTGGGAGGCTGCGCTCTCCTGTCTTCGCATCAGGCACACACTTCCTGCTCATAGGTATCTATCTCATGGAGAGGTGCCCTGTTCCACTCAGAGAATTGTAAGGTTCCAGTTTCAGTTAGTCATATTTTGTTTGACTGTCCGATCTATCATCAAAGATGCAGAATTTACCACCGACGTCGTCACAGCTCTAACGCCCTTACGTTATCTTCCCTCCTTGCTGACGGACCCACCTTTAACTCAGACTCCCTCATTGACTTTTTGACAGCAACTGATTTACTACACAAACTTTGATACTACTTCCTTTAGCACTCCTCTCAGTCCTTTTTAACTCTCCCTGTGTTGTCCACTCCACCCTTGCTACTGCGTAATCCTGGGACCGGACAACATATCTCCGTGGGTCCTTAGAGAGGGAGCAGAGATGCTGTGTGTGCCACTAACCACAATTTTCAACAAATCCCTTGAAACTAGGCAACTACCTGAGGTATGGAAGACGGCAAATGTAGTCCCCATTTTTAAGAAGAGAGACCGAAATGAGGCACTAAACTTTAGATCAGTGTCACTGACGTGTATAGTATGCAGAGTCATGGAGAAGATTATCAGGAGGAGAGTGGTAGAGCTCCTGGAAATGAACAAGATCATAAACGACAACCAGCACGGATTCATGGAAGGCAAATCCTGTGTCACAAACCTTCTGGAGTTCTATGACAAAGTAACAGAAGTAAGACACGAGAGAGAGGGGTGGGTTGATTGCATTTTCTTGGACTGCAAGAAGGCCTTCGACACAGTTCCTCACAAGAGATTAGTGCAGAAGCTAGAGGATCAGGCACGTATAACAGGAAGGGCACTACAGTGGATCAGAGAATACCTGACAGGGAGGCAATAACGAGTCATGGTACGTGATGACGTATCACAATGGGCGCCTGTGACGAGCGGGGTCCCACAGGGGTCAGTGCTATTTTTGGTATATGTGAATGACATGACGGAATGGATAGACTCAGAAGTGTCCCTGTTTGCAGATGATGTGAGATTAATGAGAATTAAATCAGATGAGGATCAGGCAGGACTACAAAGAGACCTGGACACGTGGTCCAGCAACTGGCTACTCGAATTTAACCCCGCCAGATGCAAAGTCATGAAGATCGGAAAAGGGCAAAAAAGACCGCAGACAGAGTAAAGGCTATGTGGCCAAAGACTGCGAACCTCACTCAAGGTACGAGGTTCTGACCAGAGCTTTGGTAAGATGGGTAAGGATAGAAACATGGGAAATGGTTGGGAGGGAGGAGAGGAAGGTGGGGGTTACAAAGGTAAGTGGCCTAATCAGTTGCACATAGTTATACAGCTGTATCCCAGCATGACACTGAGTTGGAAGAATGCATACTATCAGCAATTGCTCTTTTTTTTTCTCCCGCAAGAGGTCGGATGCAAGGCTGCTGCAGCAGGTGGTAGTTGCTGGGCTTTCGTTGGTGTTTGGTAGTTAGCCCGGAGTTGGCTAAGCAGTTTCTGAGGTGGTGAACTTTAGTAGGATAATTGCGAATGTTACAAGGTTAGTTGTAAGATGTAGCTTGGTCAAGGTAGGTCACCCAAAATTGGGGAGCATTTATATTCGTTGTTGGACGTAGAATGGTTCAGGTGGTATCCACTCTTCTAATTCATCGGGGAGGTCACTCAGGATCCTTGGTCGTGGGAAGTTGACCTTGTGAATGAAACGTCTGACTCTTTGTTGTAGGGTCATTCTTTGGGTTCGGTGGGGAGGTGTGTTGATGACGGTTTTAGTTGTTAGTGATAAGGGTATTCTAGCAAAGGTCTGATCATAATCTTGGAGGTGCTTCTTGATGTGGGAGGGGGCTTCTTTGAATCTGAATAGTTGGCCGAGGCGGCTTTAGCTAGGATCACTTTTTTGGTGATGTGGGAAGTGGAGTGTAGCAATCTGTCGATCTCGTATCCCAGGATCTTGTTCGGATTTCTGATAGCGACACGTGAACCTCTTATGGAGATACCTTCTTTGTCTTCTATGGTAGATGGGAAGCAGCCGATGGTGCTGATGAGGACTTTTTCTGGGTTAGTTGTGATTCTCCACTTTTTCTCCAAGTTAGCTGTTCTTCGTAATTCCTCATTCATTTGCTCTATTACTCTCCTGTGTTTGGATGCACCTGATATGGGGGGTGGATGACACTACATGAATAACATCGTCTGCAAATTGGGTGATGAAGGTATCGTTGTGTTCAGGTTGTGGGAGGTCGTTTACATATATATTGAAGAGTATGTGGTACTCCAGCTGTCGGAGTGAATGGTGCTGCTGTTTTGCCATTAAAGTTGGGGATGATGCTTCTGCCTGTTAGGAAATTGAATATGAGCCTGGGAAAGGTCCAATTGTGGTGTGGTAGGTCGGCAATTTTGAATACAAGACCATCGTGCCATAGGCTGTCGAAGGCTTTGTGAACGTCTCTAGTAGCAATTAGGGCCAGGTTTCCTCAGGCTATCCACAGCATCAAAGATGTTGATAGCATGCTGTGTTCCGCGGTGGGACCTGAAGCCAAACTGTTTTTCGGTTAGAGGTGATTGAATTCCATGTAGTAGTTCAGTCTGTTGGAGATGATTTTTTCGAAGACTTTGCCAGCGACTTCGAGTAGGGAGATAGGTCTGTAGTTTTCTGGTTTACGGATGTCCTTGTTGGGTTTTGAGATGAGGATCATCTTTGCTGTCTTGAATGTTACAGGGAAGTGGCCAGACGCAAGGATAGCATTAAAGACGTTTAACAGGGACATCTTGCAATTACGGGGTAGGTACTTTAGTTGTTTTACTGTTATGCCTGAAGGGCCAGGGGCCTTATTTCTCTTTTGGCCAATGACTTGGGTCATTTCCCTGAGGGTGCTCGCTTTCGAGAGAATATGTATCGATTAATGGTATTGGGTGAAAGTCTTCCCAGTTTTCGTCCCGCCATTGGTTGACCCACAGGTAATGGTTATTGTTAAATCTTCTGCTGTCATTGTGTGAGAGAATTTTCTTCCACACCTCACCCATCAACTTAGCTTGGTCTTGTGGGTCATCCAGCAAGGTAGTCACTTCTTCACCATTCACGTCAGTGAAGGAGTGTGTGAGGTGCTGTGTGGGTGAGTGTTTAGCCCTCAGTAGTCTACGGATCTTAACTCCAGAATTGTTCTGGATGGCGCTTATACTGGTTAGCTTGAAGCACAAGGTATTTCCATATTTCTCTTTTGTGGTGGGTGATTAGGGTTATTAATTCCCTTCTCATCCTTTGGCGTACCTCTTGTGTGGGCTGGAGGTGCCTACTACATTCAGCTTGGTAATTATTTTCATGCTGTCTTATATTTTCCTGGTTGATTTGTACTGGTGGTAGACCCTGGAAGTAGATAGTTGGCAACATGCTTCTGTGGCCTCTGTGGAGGGAGGTGATCGCCTCATCTACTGCAGTGGAGGGTTGGTTCTCAAGAGAAATAGTATGGTCGTTTGCTAGGTAGTCCCTGAAGGGGTCGAAGCCTATTGTTTTTATGTTGGGTTTGGGACGGGTGGGTGTGCGCAATGATGTAGATTGGAGCTTGATTATGACGGGGATGTGGTCTGAGCTGACGTTACCGCCTGGGGAGACTTTGCAGTGGAACAGGTCACAGTCCCTGTTGGTGAGTACTACGTCGGGTGTGTCCGGGTGGAGCCCCACGAATGATTTAAAGAATGGGCCCTGGAACGATAGGTTTCTTGCTGCCATTAGTTTGAAGAGTTGATTCCCTTTGTGGTCGCCCTGTGGGTGGGCGGCGCCACAGTTGAAGAGAGCGGGGTGGTGGGCATTGAAATCCCCTGCTAGGACTGTAGGGACATTTCTACTGAGTAACCTTTGTAAGTGGATAGACTCCATGTACGGCTGTCTGGGAGGAAAGTACCCTGTTCCCACTATTAAGTCGCCCATTTGAGGTCAATAGTTTTATTGCTAGGATGTTGTCCTAGTCGACATGGATGTTGCAGAATTCGTATCCCCGCTTCACAAGGATGGCCACTCCACTGTAGGGCCCTCTGGATTTCTCAAGTGTTGAGTAACCAGGGAGTTTTATGTTGGTCAGGTCTGGCTGCTGTTTCGTTTAGGAGGATAATGTCTGGGTTGTGGTTGCATAGCTCTATTTCAAGGAGGTAGCGGTTGTTGAAGTGTTGGATGTTGATTTGCAGAATTGTGATCCCCATTATTTTACGTGTTTAGTTGTGTTGCTGTATACAGAGGATATATGTTTGCAGGTGCAGTCCCGTTGAGGTTGAGTGCGCCTACCATGGGGATTATGAGAAGAGGGAAGTTGTAGTCCTGGGTGGTTTTCTGGTGATGGTAACATCAGTTGACGAATCCGACTCATCCCCAGACCCCGGAGGCTCGTCAGAGTCTACATTTCCTCGGTGTGCTGGGTTCTCAGGCTTGTCACCCACGGAGATTGGAGACATTGGGGTGTCTGAATGGAAGGATAAATCGGAAAGATGGGTTTGTTGCCCATCGGCTGTCTCACTCAGAGTAGCGTTGGAACCTGGGTGGTCAGTTGGGTCAGCCTCAATGGCGGTGGATTGAGCAACAGATTGTGCTGCAGCTGCAGGGGTCGTCACTTCCCTGCTAGGGGTTGGTTGGTTGGGGACCACTCAAGGAGAAAGATCTTGGGGTGAGTATATAACAAGCACGTCTCCGGAAGCACACATCAACCAGATAACTGCTGCAGCATATGGGCGACTGGCAAACCTGAGAATAGCGTTCCGATACCTCAGTAAGGAATCGTTCAAGACACTGTACACCGTGTGCGTTAGGCCCATACTGAAGTATACAGCACCAGTTTGGAACCCACACCTGGTCAAGCACGTCAAGAAATTAGAGAAAGTGCAAAGGTTTGCAACAAGGGTAGTTCCAGAGCTAAGGGGAATGTCCTATGAAGAAAGGTTAAGGGAAATCGTCCTGACGACACTGAAGGAGACACATGATAACGACATACAAAATACTACTGTGAAGAATAGATAAGGTGGACTTAGACAAGATGTTCTAGAGAGAGGACACAGAAACAAGGGGTCACAATTGGAAGTTGAAGACTCTTATGAGTCAAAGGGATGTTAGGAAGTATTTCTTCAGTCACAGAGTAGTCAGGAAGTGGAATAGTCCGGCAAGTGAGGTAGTGGAGGCAGGAACCATACATAGCTTTAAGACGAGGTATGATAAAGCTCATGGAGCAGGGAGAGAGGGGACCTAGTAGCGATCAGTGAAGAGGTGGGGCCAGGAGCTGAGTCTCGAACCCTGCAATCAGAAATAGGTGAGTACTGTCCCCTGCCCCGCGGCGCAGAATGGCCCTTGTAGGTTTAGCGCTTCTTTGATTATAATAATAATACACGCCTCCCCGGTTCAGGTAAACAATCTTCTTTGTAAAAGTTACAATAAGTACTAGCTTAAGAATAATGTAAATACCTGAACTGCTTTTTCCATTCCTCACAGTATAATACTACACATAGCCTCTCTTCCCGGTGCATTTTAAAACGTCGAAGACATTCCAGGTTGCTATTCGAACTACAGCTGACACAGCTATTTTAACAACCCAGCTTTAGTAACCTTTACCATTGGGAAGTGTTCCACCTACAACTCCATTTGCTTAGACAACTTAATCAACACAGTGCTGAGGTTGAGGACTTCAGGTAACACAGAAACAACTTCCTTTGATACACGCTTTGATAACACTCCTCCGAGAAGGCGTCGATTCACAACTGATATCCCTTTGGCAGCCAACACTAACACTTGATGTAAGCAATGCACATATAATTGCATTGCAGTATACGAGTCGTTTAACATTAAAAATTAAATCTACACACAGTCATGAGACTCGCTACTCAAACTTCCTAAACACTTCTACACAAAATGCATAATGTATAGACACAAAAATTACGAGTGGAACAGAATGAACTATTCAAATGTTATTTGGGTTACATAACCATTACTCATACATTATACAAATTTTTTATAAGACACAATAAACAAAAATAGACATTTCTTTGCAAAAATCACCAGTAATTGTACCTGGGGTCACTTTCCCTTTGTTGTGATCCGTGCGACTGTCTACCTTGTACTCTCTTCCCTTGAAGCATGTATAGGTCCATTATCATTACTTCATTGTCACCACAAAAAGTTTTGCGAGTCTAAACCAAGAAAATTAATCCCACTGATGCCACCAGTGAACTGAAGTTACCACCCCAGTCTCACCCTAGGGTCGACAGAGCATAATTCAATGCCATATTGTCTATATTCCCACAGGCGGAGATCAGAAGTGGACTAATATATATATGAAATATATATGAAATATATATATGAAATATATATGAAATATATATGAAATATATATGAAATATATATGAAATATATATGAAATGTATATGAAATGTATATGAAATGTATATGAAATGTATATGAAATGTATATGAAATGTATATAAAATGTATATAAAATGTATATATATAAAAACTGTAAAGAGTTTTTGAGGATAGTGAGGCTCAGGTTAGGGTGTGTAGGAGAGAGGGAGATTACTTCCCGGTAAAAGTAGGTCTTAGACAGGGATGTGTAATGTCACCATGGTTGTTCAATATATTTATAGATGGGGTTGTAAAAGAAGTAAATGCTAGGGTGTTGGGGAGAGGGGTGGGATTAATATTATGGGGAATTACATACAAAATGGGAATTGACAGTTACTTTTTGCTGATGATACTGTGCTTATAGGAGATTCTAAAGAAAAGTTGCAAAGGTTAGTGGACGAGTTTGGGAGGGTGTGTAAAGGTAGAAAGTTGAAAGTGAATATAGATAAGAGTAAGGTAATGAGGGTATCAAACAATTTAAATAAAGAAAAATTGGATATCACATTGGAGAGAGAGATTATGGAAGAAGTGAATGCTTTCAGATATTTGGGAGTTGACATGTCAGCGGATGGGTTTATGAAGGATGAGGTTAACCATAGAATTGATGAAGGAAAAAAGATGAGTGGTGCGTTGAGGTATCTGTGGAGACAAAAAACGTTACCCATGGAGGCAAAGAAGGGAATGTACGAAAGTATAGTGGTACCAACACTCTTATATGGGTGTGAAGCATGGGTTGCAAATGCTGCAGCAAGGAGGCGGCTGGAGGCAGTGGAGATGTCCTGTCTAAGGGCAATGTGTGGTGTAAATATTATGCAGAAAATTCGGAGGAGGTGTGGAGTTACTAAAAGTATTAGTCAGAGGGCTGAAGAGGGGTTGTTGAGGTGGTTTGGTCATTTAGAGAGAATGGATCAAAGTAGAATGACTTGGAGAGCGTATAAATCTGTAGGGGAAGGAAGGTGGGGTAGGGGTCGTCCTCGAAAAGATTGGAGGGAGGGGGTAAAGGAGGTTTTGGGGGCGAGGTGCATGGACTTCCAGCAAGCATGTGTGAGCGTGTTAGATAAGAGTGAATGGAGACGAATGGTTTTTAGGACCTGACGAGCTGTTGGAGTGTGAGCAGGGTAACATTTTGTGAAGGGATTCAGGGAAACCAGTTAATTGATTTAGTTGGACTTGAGTCCTGGAAATGGGAAGTACAATGCCTGCACTTTAAAGGAGGGGTCTGGGATAGTGACAGTTGGGAGGGACTTATTCTCAGCTGTCGTATCTGAGCTCCTCTGCAAAGACAGTGATTATGTATGAGTGTGGTGAAAGTGTTGAATGATGAAAGTATTTTCTTTTTGTGGATTTTCTTTCTTTTTGGGTCACCCTGCTTTATATCTTTTTTTTTCCTTCACATAAATATATATATATATATATATATATATATATATATAATGTGAAGGAAAAAAAAAGATATAAAGGGAAATAAATAAAATTTGAGAGAAAAGAAAGGCAGAGTTCAGTTCTCATTTAAAATATATGCTGCCACCAACTGCTTTTTTTAGTAGTAGATGATGGAAAAGGAGCTTTTGTATCAGAGGAAGAGGAAGACACAGAATTTGGGTTACAGCAAGAAAACCCAATAGGAATAATACAGGATATATAAGATATTATTTCTGATAAGAAAGGGTAGCTTTCCCTGGAAACTGAGCAGTAGGCACCTTATCAGGGGCTGTTTGACTCTCCTGGGGAAAGATATGTTTAATATGTATTAACACAGTTTACACCTAAATGGACCCTATATACATGGCTTAAGGGGATAATGAAACGTAATCAGAAGAAAAACTTACAATTTAACAAAACACATTGCAAGAACATTCGAAATGTGGTATCAATGCCAAAAAAAAAAAAAAAAAAAATAATGTAAGTACCTATATAGGGAGACATTCGAATCGTTTAAAACAAAGAAAATCTTAGCATTTACTATACCAGGACATCTGATAACTACTCATGACCACTCTCATAGTCATCTAAAAGCTATGGCCTCTCCACAGGTTTCCAAGGATCACCCTTGCTATATGATGCTGTATCTTAGTACTTTCCTGATACAGTTGACATGTATATTCCTCCTTCAAGTCAAAATGGAGACCTTCATGGGGGAAGGCAGTAATACAGATGTTTTTTTTCTAATCCGATTTCACTGAAATTTTTACTGTGATTTAAATAACTTTTGAAACTTGCACTCTGTAGTTATTATGAAGATTGACTTAAAAAATAATGGGGTGTCACTTCAATGGGGTGTCACTTCAATGGGGTGTCACTTCAATGGGGTGTCACTTCAATACCCTTTTTTGCAATAATTGCATAGCAACGATGTTCCACAAATGTGTCAAAATCTTGTCTTTTAAAAAATGTTGAATTTTTTTTCATTGTTAATGATTTTGGGGGGAATATCATTAAAACAAAATTGGTAAAGGCTATTGAAAATTCCCATTGTTGTCGTGTAAAACCATCATTCCTCAATGTGTGCAAAAATCATGACATTCTGTCAAGAAATAAGTGCGTTATGCGTATCGAAAGGAGAATACCTTATTAAAGAAAAGTAGAAATAGTTTTCTGTAAAACTCTACACGCTTCTGCCGCCGCTAGTCAAGCGACCGGCGGTCTTTAATGAAATCGGTAATGCTAAGGCATATGTCAGCTCAAACCCTGAACACTAATATCATATCGTCAGAAAAGATGCCATGTGCATTTAAAAAAAAATAATGAAAAATCGTAATTTTTTAAGTTAAAAAAAAAACACATGGCATCATGTCCTCTTGATGACAGCAGGAAAAATAAATTATATTTTTGGAAAAAACAACAACTTAGAAACATGGTACAAGCAAGCGGGTTGCATTAACATGTCCTCTTTAAGGGGGCTCCTTGTCGCGGTAAAGAGGCTATCGGTCTGAGGAATTGGACCTCTTGGTCTTCTTCCTCAGACCGAACCTAATTACCCCCCAATCCCCCCTCCCCTTTCCCATCTTCCCCATCCTCCCTTTTCCCATCTTCCCCATCCTCCCTTTTCCCTTTCCTCCTCACCCTCCTCATCCCTCCCTTATTTCCTTCCCATTTTTACCATGGGAGCTTCTCTCCACAGACTTTCTAGTTCCTAGGTAGGGGGAAGGGTACTGTGGTCCAATCCCATTCCATTGAGGTTCTCAGCGGTGGTGTAGTTTGCCGTGGAATCTGGATCGTCTGGGGATGTCCCGATCCCTCTCCGGTCTCCCGGGGGGGTGGCCTTGGGAATCTTTCGGGCGACGGGTGTATCTCTGGAGGCCACCTTTCGATTCCGGGGTGGTGGCCAAAGGCGGTATGCTTTGTGGCGGATATCCGCCGCCTCTCTTTTGTCCGCCGAGGTGGCTCGGTGGATGTGGAGGTTGCTATCCCGGATTGCTTGTTTACTGGCATGAAGGGTAGGGTATGGCACGGGTTCCATGCAGCATCTGCACTACTTGCGGTGTTGAGGTCCTCTTGGGCGCGGAGGGG
>WNWK01052672.1:0-12113 GCA_009830355.1 Cherax destructor
GTGATGAGTTTCCTACTCTCAGATGTTTCATTAACTGCAAATGGTTTACTGGTTGGGTAGAAGCAGTGGTGGCCCCAATAACTTCTTGTTCTGTTTTGGTTGGGAACATAGAAGGGGCTACCTTCCCATCCAATTAGACTGTGTAAGGTTTCCAAATGATTCGGAAAAGATAAACATTATACTTCTGTTTCTTCCCTAGAATCTCCAGAAGTGAATAAACAGGATAACTCAAATCAGAGTTCAGATACTCGTGAAGCTTCTGGAAAAACCTTAGAGAAGCAGTCATCAAAACCAAACTGCACAGAAACTGAGAAAATACCACAGGTGACTGAATCTTCCACACAACTGGACTTGGTTAACGTCCTTACCAGAGCTCAATCTAAGGTAAAACCAAACCATCCTTTAGTACTTTCCAAAGGAAAACCTATTGAGCTGTCCCACCTAGATTTGGAAGGTCTCCAGAAGACTTGTCCTTCCCTAGAGAAAACTCGAATGCTAGCATTAAATGGCAACATATTTAAAAGAAATAACCTTACTTACAAATTTGAGTTCAAGGGTAATCTTTTATACAGGACTATAATAACCTCTGACAATCCCAACTATGTTGGAAGAAGTTTATTGGTCATCCCCAGGGATTGTCGTAAGACTATTATAAGAAGTACGCATGAAGAAACCGTCTCAGGCCATATTACACGTCGGAGGACCTTAGACACGATCAGAGAATTGTACTACTGGCCGGGGATGTCTTCCGACATTTATAAATTCTGTAAAGCCTGTCCAGCTTGTTTACCTTACTTTCAAAAGGTGGAACTAAAAGTCTCAAAATTTCCAAGCAAGCCACTGAAATATTTGATGGCACATACTCCTCAGTGGAGAAGGAATGTTATGCCACAATATCATACAAATCTTAAGCTTGGTATCTCGTGCTCTCGTACCCACTTTGCAGATTGGCGGAGCCGAGGTCACATACCTAATACTTTTCCCTCTGGTGTTAACTTATTGCCTCCGACCATAAGTTTTGGAAGGGGGGTATTGTGAGGGAAAAGTAGTTGTAAATAAGGTAACGGTTGTTCAGTCAGCCGGGAGCATTATTAACGAGTTACAGCCAGCAATTCCATCTAGCGGGCTGGAGCTAAACTCTTGTTCCCGGTTGTCTGAGGGTTTTTACTTTCTACTCCTGGTAGTATGACTCTTACCTGGTGTCGGTTGGGGAGTGGAAAGTCACTTCACCTTCACTCTTCTCCGAATCAGGTAAGGCGCTCTACCAGAGTATTTCTTTGTTTGATTATTATGTTTTCTTTGGTTACCAGTAGTGACTTGGTCATCTTGAAACACCTTTTTCTATCTTAAATGTTTTAAGACTTATGGTAACCAGAATATTTTCTTTATTATCAGCTCTGCCGCTGGACTGTTCTCCAGGACAGACGCATGACTTACGAGCAAGATTTTCCCTGGACTTAACGGGAATTCCTCAACAACTCCTCTCTAGTTTCTAACTTGTGTGCGTTAGAGGGTGTTGCAGAAGATCTCATCTACCTTTGGATACCTACAGTGTGGTATTTCAACCTCGTGGTCCCAGGAGATTCACCATCTACTCCGGAGACATACCACCTACAGAGAGACAACCATCATCTATTCTCCCCCTCTCCGGTTATTACCTCCTGTCTCACCAACAGACCTGAACCACAACGGATATATTTCTTTTTTATTTCTATTTAATTTTATATTAAAATCCAGAAAAAACCATCTTATTATAAATATCCTTCGGTTTACTATTATTTATTAATTTTTCCATCAATATTTTGTTCAGGGGAAGGCGTTCCCCTGACACTAAATAATAAAAAACAATATATATTTTTTTTTTCAACAAGTCGGCCGTCTCCCACCGAGGCAGGGTGACCCAAAAAGAAAGAAAATCCCCAAAAAGAAAATACTTTCATCATCATTCAACACTTTCACCACACATACATAATCACTGTCTTTGCAGAGGAGCTCAGATACGACAGCTGAGAATTGTCCCTCCCAGCTGTCACTATCCCAGACCCCTCCTTTAACCCTTTCAGGGTTATTGACGTACTAGTACGGCTTACACCCTGGGGTTATTGACGTACTAGTACGCCTAAATTCTAGTGCCCTCAAATCAAGCAGAAACAGGCTGTTAGGCCTAGATGTGATAGAATGGGTCTGTGCGGTCAGTGTGCACAGTATAAAAAAATTCCTGCACCACACAGTGCATAATGAGGGAAAAAAAACTCTGACCGTGTTTTTGGTTTAAAACAGCGATTTTGCAGTCTATTTTCGTATAGTATTTATTGATGTATTCTCGTTTTCTTGGTCTCATTTGATAGATTGGAAGATATATTACAGAAATAGAGATGATTTTGATTGGTTTGACAACGACAAGTACCTTGAAATTGAGCTCAAAGTAGCGAAAATGTTAGATTTTTGACGATGTTCAAGAGTAAACAAATCACACCATGCATCCAATACACATTAACTGGCGTGTCTAATATTCATGCACAAGTGCTCTAATATCATTTATACCATTTTTACAATGATGCAGTTGTATACATAACAGTAAATCTTCTATTTTTTTGTGAGAATAAAAATTCAAAATGAAAAGCAAAAGTAATGTAAGAGGGGCCTGGAAACGTGACTAATGAACAGAGAAGACGTTATTTTAGAGCCAGGAATGTCTGCCTTGTTTATTCTGGACCCTATTTTGAAATTGGCATCGTTTGAAATTTGTGAGAAATTGGCCAAATTGCCATTTTCTGACCACTATTTTGGGTAGTTGTAATTGGTAAATAGGCGGTTTCTTGTACTCAATCGATAGAAGAAATGGAGTTCTAGCGAAATAGCTATAATTTTAGTTGACTGAAACATTGGAATTTGCCGAAAATAGGGCTCAAAGTGGGCGAAATCGCTGATGCGTAAGTGTCATGGCTACCGCTAACTTCGCAAAAGCATAATTCCGTTAGTTATCGATCAAATTTCATAATTTTTGTGGCGTTATGATCGGAAAAAGATTCTCTATCATTTCATAAGAAAAAATAATTTTTTTTTTTTAAATTCTTGGACCCTGAGAACGAGTTTTGGAGACCCCCCTTGGACCCTGAAAGGGTTAAAGTGCAGGCATTGTACTTCCCATTTCCAGGACTCAAGTCCAACTAAATCAATTAACTGGTTTCCCTGAATCCCTTCACAAAATGTTACCCTGCTCACACTCCAACAGATCGTCATGTCCCAAAACCATTCGTCTCCATTCACTCCTATCTAACACGCTCACACATGCTTGCTGGAAGTCCAAGCCCCTCGCCCACAATACCTCCTTTACCCCTTCCCTCCAACCTTTTCTAGGACGACCCCTACCCCGCCTTCCTTCCCCTACAGATTTATACGCTCTCCAAGTCATTCTACTTTGATCCATTCTCTCTAAATGACCAAACCACCTCAACAACCCCTCTTCAGCCCTCTGACAAATACTTTTAGTAACTCCACACCTTCTCCTAATTTCCACATTCCATATTTTCTGCATAATATTTACACCACACATTGCCCTTAGACAGGACATCTCCACTGCCTCCAGCCTCCTCCTCGCTGCAGCATTTGCAACCCATGCTTCACACCCATATAAGAGTGTTGGTATGACTATACTTCGACATTCCCTTCTTTGCCCCCATGGATAACGTTTTTGTCTCCACAGATACCTCAACCCACCACTCACCTTTTTCCTTCATCAATTCTATGGTTAACCTCATCCTTCATAAACCCATCCGCTGACACGTCAACTCCCAAGTATCTGAAAACATTTACTTCTTCCATAATCCCTCTCTCCAATGTGATATCCAATTTTTCTTTATTTAAATCGTTTGATACCCTCATCACCTTACTCTTATCTATGTTCACTTTTAACTTTCTACCTTTACACACTCTCCCAAACTCGTCCACTAACCTTTGCAACTTTTCTTTAGAATCTCCCATAAGCACAGTATCATCAGCAAAAAGTAACTGTGTCAACTCCCATTTTGCATTTAATTCTCCAAAATTTAATCCCAACCCTCTCCCCAACACCCTAGCATTTACTTCTTTTACAACCCATCTATAAATATATTAAACAACTATGGTGACATTACACATCCCTGTCTAAGACCTACTTTTACCGGGAAGTAATCTCCCTCTCTCCTACACACCCTAACCTGAGCCTCACTATCCTCATAAAAACTCTTTACAGCCTTCAGTAACTTACTACCTATTCCATACACTTGCAACATTGCTCCCCTATCCACTCTATCATATGCCTTTTCTAAATCCATAAATGCAATAAAAACTTCTCTACCTTTATCTAAATACTGTTCACATATATGCTTCACTGTAAACACTTGATCTACACATCCCCTACCCACTCTAAAGCCTCCTTGCTCATCTGCAATCCTACTCTCTGTCTTACCTCTAATTCTTTCAATAATAACCCTGCCATACACTTTACCTGGTATACTCAGTAAACTTATTCCCCTATAATTTTTACACTCTCTTTTATCCCCCTTCCCTTTATATAAAGGAACTATACATGCTCTCTGCCAATCCCTAGGTACCTTCCCCTCTTTCATACATTTTTCTTCTTCTTCTTTCAACACGTCGGCCGTTTCCCACCAAAGCGGGGTGGCCCAAAATGAAAAACGAAAGTTTCCCATTTTACATTTAGTAATATATACAGGAGAAGGGGTTACTAGCCCCTTGCTCCCAGCATTTTAGTCGCCTCTTACGACGCGCATGGCTTATGGAGGAAGAATTCTGTTCCACTTCCCCATGGAGATAAGAGGAAATAAGAACAAGAACTAGTAAGAAAATAGAAGAAAACCCAGAGGGGTTTGTATATATATATGCCTGTACATGAATGTGTAGTGTGATCTAAGTGTAAGTAGAAGTAACAAGACATACCTGAAATCATGCATGTTTATGAGACAGAAAAAAGACACCAGCAATCCTACCATCATGTAAAACAAATACAGGCTTTCGTTTTACACTCTCTTGGCAGGACGGTAGTACCTCCCTGGGCGGCTGCTGTCTACCAACCTACTACCTAGGCTTTCATACATTTATTAAACAAAAATACCAACCACTCCAGCACTATATAACCCCCTGCTTTTAACATTTCTGTCATGATTCCGTCAATTCCAGCTGCTTTACCCCCTTTCATTCTACGTAATGCCTCACGCACCTCCCCCACACTCACATCCTGCTCTTCTTCACTCCTAAACGATGTTGTACCTCCCTGGCCAGTACATGAAATTACCGCCTCTCTTTTTTCATCGACATTTAAAAGTTTCTCAAAATATTCCCGCCATCTACCCAATACCTCCAGCTCCCCATCTACTAACTCCCCTACTCTGTTTTTAACTGACAAATCCATTCGTTCCCTAGGCTTTCTTACCTTGTTTATCTCACTCCAAAATTTTTTCTTGTTTTCAGCAAAATTTCTTGACAGAGCCTCTCCCATTCTTTCATCCGCTCTTCTTTTGCACTCTCTCACGACTCTCTTCACCTTTCTTTTACTCTCCATATACTCTGCTCTTCTATTAACACTTCTGTTTTGTAAAAACCTCTCATAAGCTACCTTTTTCTCTTTTAACACACCCTTTACTTCTTCATTCCACCACTCACTCCTCTTTCCTCCTGCACCCACCCTCCTATAGCCACAAACTTCTGCCCCACATTCTAATACTGCATTTTTAAAACTATCCCAACTCTCTTCAACCCCCCCACTACTCCTACTTGCACTAGCCCACCTTTCTGCCAATAGTTGCTTATATCTCACCCTAACTTCCTCCTCCCTTAGTTTATACACTTTTACCTCTCTCTTACTTGCTGTTGCCATTTTCTTTTTGTCCCATCTACCTTTTACTCTAACTGTAGTTACAACCAAATAATGATCTGATATATCCGTTGCCCCTCTATAAACATGTACATCCTGAAGCCTACTCATCAACCTTTTATCCACCAATACATAATCCAAGAAACTACTTTCCTTACGTGCTATATTATACCTTGTATATTTATTTATCCTCTTTTTCATAAAATATGTATTACTTATTACCAAACCTCTTTCTACACATAGCTCAATTATTGGTTCCCCATTTACATTTACCCCTGGCACCCCAAATTTACCTACTACTCCCTCCACAACATTTTTACCCACTTTAGCATTAAGATCCCCAACCACAATTACTCTCTCACTTGGTTCAAAACTCCCACACACTCGCTCAACATTTCCCAAAATCTCTCTCTCCTCTACACTTCTCTCTTCTCCAGGTGCATAAACACTTACTATAACCCACTTTTCACATCCAACCTTTATTTTACTCCACATAATCCTTGAATTTATACATTTATATTCCTTCTTTACCTGCCATAACTGATTATTCAACATTATTGCCACTCCTTCTTTAGCTCTAACTCTATTTGAAACCCCTGATCTAATCCCATTTATTTCTCCCCACTGAAACTCTCCTACCCCCTTCAGCTTTGTCTCACTTAAAGCCAGGACATCCAGCTTCTTTCCATTCATAACATCTACAATCATCTCTTTCTTATCATTCGCACAACATCCACGCACATTCAAACATCCCACTTTGACGGTTTTCTTCTTCTTTTTAGTAAGCTATACAGGAAAAGGGGTTACTAGCCCATTGTTCCCGGCATTTTAGTTGACTTTTACAACACGCATGGCTTACGGAGGAAAGATTCTTATATATATATAAATATAAATAAATATAAATAAATATATATAAATATATATAAATATAAATAAATATAAATAAATATAAATAAATATAAATAAATATAAATAAATATAAATAAATATAAATAAATATAAATAAATATATAAATAAATAAATAAATAAATAAATAAATAAATAAACACACACACACACTAGAACTAGAAATAAATATTTGGTGGCGGGATCAATGGGCCTAGTGTGCTCCAGGCGACGTTGCCACGTGTGTCACCCTGGATAATAAAGTGAAATAAATATGTGACAAGTGAAAGAAATACAGTGAATAGGTTATATTATATATCGACAAGAAACGAAAGTGGATATACGCCAGAACATCACATCGAGTTGGACAATCTACAGGATAATACACGCTGGACAAGCTGCATCGCATCGCAAGTATTCACCTATGCGTGGTTTTCGGGGTGTCGGGAGTAGGTTCCAATTACCTAACCGCTAAGCTGTTTGTGAACGGTAAACTCTCATAGTAAGATAAGGAATAGGATATCAAGTACTCAGTAACAAATAGCAATTGGTAATTTCTAGTAGAAAAGGGCGAGCAGACAGGTGAATCATAGAATACATTAACTGGTAGATCAGGTGTGTCAGGTCAGGCCAGGTAGAGGAGCACTGTAGACTACGTGTTACTCGCAGACCTCACATACCACTCATACACCATAACACAATTTCACCACTACTTTTCACACAATAAATCCACACACATATAGTTCCACACACACACCCACACACATTAACTGGTAGGTCAGGTGTGTCAGGTCAGGCCAGGTAGAGAAGCACTGCAGACAACGTGTCACTCGCTAACTCCACATACACACCCATACACCATAACACAATTTCACCACTACTATTCACACATACATACACACACAAACATACATACACACATACACACACACATACATACACACACACAAAACTAACACACACACAAAAAAAAAAACTAACACACACACACAAAACTAACACACACACAAAACTAACATGCACACACACACACACACACAAAACTAACACACACACACACATACACACAAAACTAACACACACACACAGGCCCACACACACTCTTTCCCCCTGCTCCCTCCACCCACCTCTCCCCCACTCCCTTCCCTGTACCCCTCTCTCACCCACCTCCTCCCCCTCTCTCACCCACCTCCTCCCCCTCTCTCACCACCTCTCCCCCCTCACCCACCTCCTCCCCCTCCCTCTCCCATTCTCTCTCCACCTCTGCTTCTCCCTCCTTCACTCTCTCCTCATAATCCCCACTCTTTCCCCCTCCCCACCTCTCTTCCATTTCCCCACTATCTTCAGTTTCTCCTCTCCCTCCCTCCACCCCCACACAAACACTCAGGCAATCACACCACAAAACAACCACACAGAAATACATAGTTTTTCACTCTGTGGCATCTTAAAAATAAAAATAAAAATGGGGTCCCAGAGAGCAGGACGGAAAACTAGGGGACTGGAGGATGAGTCTGCAAAGGAAGATTGGGCAGCAGAGCTCATGAAAAGGGAACATGAGTGGGGAAGGAAGCTAGAGGAGCTTAGCATGAAAATGGAGGAGAGGATAGCTGCAGAAAGCAAGATAATGGAGGAGAGGATAGCTGCAGAAAGCAGGAAGTGGGAGAAGCAAGTCACAACAGCAGAGGCTAAGATACAGAGATTAGAAGAACTGAAAAAATTGAAACAGCCTAAAGAACTAAAAAGCAATGTGGACATGGTATCAGAAACTGCTACCTCAGTCACAAAGAAGAAGACTGTAGAGAACGGAGTGAAACTGTATGCAGAGGCTATATCAGACCATCGTGGAGCCCGAGAGAAAGAGAGGATCACATCAGGAACAATCGTGGGAGTGTAGTAAAGGGAGAGCTAAGCTATACGTAGAAGCCCTAACAGACCACAGCAGTGCACAGGGAAAGTTAAGAAGGGAAAGCGACAGGCCACTGGGCCAAGGGATAATAGACAGTGAAGAGATTGAAGAAAGGAAAGCTGCAATGGAGGCAACTAAATCGAATCAGGGGTTACATAGGGATAGGCAGTGGGAGAATGAAAGAGAGATCAGTCTTTGTTTATGGGCTCCAGGAAGCTGAAGGGGAAACTTATGAAGCAAGAAGACAAGGGGAGAAAAATGTGATTGAAAACATTATGAAAGCAATAGGAGAAGATGACATGACCCAGCTGGCAAATTTTCTGAGAATAGGGGGGTTTGCAAGAGGAAGAATCCGGCCAGTCAAAGTAATTTTCAAAGCAGAATTGACTCGAAACAGGATCCTGCAGGAGAAAGCAAGACTAAGGTATATGTCAGAGTACCGGAGGGTGTATCTCGACCGCGACAGAACACAGGGAGAAAGACAGAAACTGAAAGAGAGGGTACAGAGACAAAAGGAGGAAAGAGAGATGGACAGGAGAACCCAGACTCAGGAGGAAGTTCTAATACAACCACCTTCAGATGTTCCCCAACCTGGACAACCCCAATGCAACCAAACAACCTAACCCAAAACACACATGCCATACCCAATGATTCCACCCACCTCATTACAAACTCCACCTTCACACCAACCACCCATAGTTCCCCATCAGATCTCCCACTTTCCCAACCCCAACATACCCCCCAGACTACGGTTTTAGAAAAGAAGTTAAAGGTTTGGTATACAAATGCAGATGGTATAACAAATAAATGTGAGGAGTGGCATGAAAGAATAAAGGAGACATCCCCAGACATAATAGCACTCACAGAAACGAAACTCACCAGGATGATAACAGATGCAATCTTTCCACCCGGATATCAAATCCTCAGGAAAGATAGAGGGAGCAGAGGGGGAGGAGGAGTTGCACTGCTCATTAACCCTATACCGCGCTGGCATCACATACGAGGCGCAAAAAGCATGGTTTTCATGGCGCCATGAGCACAAAGCATATCCTCAGAGATTTCAAATTTCACTCCAACCAATCACAAGCCTTCTGGGCAGAGCTTGAATGTGTTGTCACTTGGGTGTTGTCGACTGCTATTGGCTGGGAGCTCCAGAAGTCTTCAGTACTGTCTGAAGTGTTGAAGGAGGAGCATTTCCAGCCTGACTCTCTTGATATTTCACCAATTTACACCACTCCAGAATGTTGGTAAGTTACTGAATGTGTTTCCAGTGCATTATTGAATGTTTTATCCTCATTTTGAGATGCAAATGAATTGCCTGAAGTATTTATAAGTAACAAATGAATGCACTTGAAGTTTTGTTTACATTTTTGGTATCATTTATGAGGCTCGGCCTGACAAGTATAGAATGTCACGTGCCACTGAGTGTATCATATGTGAGGCCAAAACAGACAATGGTGATAACATATTTGCCAATGAAGGTATCATATATCATATATTAACAAATAACAATAAGGCCATCTTTGTCAATAATAGCTACCAATTGCATGCTGAATCAAATACATTGATATATGAGTGCTTTTACCTTGTAAATATATAAAATTTGCTCAATTTCGATGCTCATTTTGTGTTTTCTGTTCATTTCAGTTAAACACAAATGTTTTATGGATCAAGGGCTCAAAGAAAAAAGGATTACATTGTGCCAGAGTTATGTGATGACAGTGACAGTAATGAGGAAGTGGATTCTGCGGATGAATATGAGCCACCACGGCAAGATGCTTCCTCTTCAAGTGAAGATGAACATGAAGATTTGTCTACTAGAAGGTACAGCAAGGAGAACAAACAAAAGGTGGATGTTGACTGTCCTGCAGTCATAAAGAATTATAATGCCCATATGGGAGGCATAGATAAGAATGATATGTTGGTGCACCTCTACAAGTCTCCACTCAAAGCAAAACGCTGGTACATGAGGCTGTTTGGATATGTCATTGATCTTTGTTGTGTCAATGGCTGGTTGTTGTACAGGCGTGACTGTGCTGCTCTGAAAGAGAAATACATGAACCTCAAGGATTTCTGGTTTTCCATCTCCCATTCAGCAAGAAAGCCAACCAAGGGAATCCCAAGGAGCATGAGATCCTATCCAAGTTGTTCAACTTCACGGTCTTCTTCAATTGAAGAAAATTTCATTCGCTATGGAAAAGAAATCATGAGGATACAAGATATGATGAAACACTACCTCACTGGCCAGTTTCTACAAAGAGGCTTTCATGTAAACATCGCAACACCAATGACAAAAGGATCTACTCGCCTTTTCTTGTTCCTTCTGCAAGGTTAATCTATGTCTAAACTCAACCAGACATTGTTTCGTGGAATTCCATAAGAAACAAGATGCATAAATACCTCTGATAAAAATGTTTGTCACAATAAATACAGAAAGGATACTCATTTGGTGCCATATCCATATTTTTGTAACATTTTGCAATTTTTGTATAATGTCAAATACTATAAATGTGTTAAAATTATTGAAATAAAGTTACTGTGCCTTTGGTTTAACCCAGTTGTTTATTAATAAACCTTAAATGTATATATATGCCTTTTATTATCAGTTATTAGTAGCTGTTATGATTCTTTTAGACACATGCCGTTGTCAGGAATGGCATCAAATATGATGCGAATCTGTCACCTATAGTTTAATCTTTGTTGGGATTGGCCTCATATTTGATTCCCAAAAGGCCATTTTATGGACCAAAAATAAATAAACTTGAAAAAGGACCACAAATAAATAGGTCTTAGCATTGCTTATATTATCAGAATATGGGTTGCAAATGTTGCACTTTCTCAAATTTGATTCATGGCCCGTAAAGGGTTAAGAACAGGTGGGGATTTGAGGAAGTGGAAGGAATGGATGGAATGGGTGAAAGGGACTACATAGTAGGAACAATTCAGTCTGAGGGCCATAAGGTGGTAATTGCTGTAATGTACAACCCGCCACAGAACTGCAGGAGGCCAAGAGAAGAATACGACGAGAGCAACAGAGCAATGGTAGACACACTAGCCGAGGTAGCCAGAAGAGCCCACATGGGGAGAGCAAAGTTACTAGTTATGGGTGATTTCAATCACAAAGAGATTGATTGGGAAAACCTAGAGCCCCATGGGGGTCCTGAATCATGGAGAGCCAAGATGATGGATGTGGTACTGGAAAACCTCATGCATCAACATGTTAGAGACACTACCAGAGAGAGAGGTGGGGATGATCCAGCAAGACTGGACCTAGTATTCACCTTGAGTAGTTCGGACATCGAGGATATCACGTATGAAAGGCCCCTTGGAGCTAGTGATCATTTGGTTCTGTGTTTTGATTATATAGTTGAGCTACAAGTGGAGAGGGAGCAGGAATAGGAAGGAGAAACGAAACTACAAAAGGGGGACTACACAGGAATGAGGAA
>WNWK01052673.1:0-12112 GCA_009830355.1 Cherax destructor
CACACACACACACACAAAACACTTGTCTCAAATGGTAAAACACAATTTCATTAATAGTATCCCACAATTTTAGCTCATAATGTTCACAAATATTAGAATTTTCCACTCTATCAACAAGGTGTGAGGTCATTTGACCTCACCTAACCACACAAAGTTTTCGGTAAACATTAAAGATGCACATTTCAATACATTTTCGTTAATTCAAAAAAAAACAACACAACCCCCAGGAATTGGGGGTTCGCCAGGTATTGAGGGTTCACCCGTCATGGGGCTCTTTCCAGCATATCAACAGATGGCCCTATCAACAAGCCACTAACATCACCAAAACTAATATCATTTGAATACCCCCAAAACACCATTGAGTACGACCAAAACCATTGAATACTCCCAAATAACATTTAACATCTCTATCTCATCCACCAAATTACATTCTCAATCACCTTGCACATTTCATTAACTGAAATTACATCTCATCCATCAAAACTAAGAACACTCATCTCAAAACTACTAAGAACACCAAAACTAAGCTCATCAACATCAACTAACAAAATTTTTACACATTCACTTAAAACACTATAACCAAGACTATAACCAAATTCTATGATCACACATCTCAAAACCCCTAATAGCACATAACACATTTTTTTAGACACATCTCTTCAGAACAAAAAAAGAATCACGTTCACCAACTCCATATCATGTTTTCCAATATCTAAGATCAACAACCTACAAACATCCTCAATTTCCCATGTCTAAATTTTACATATCACGAATTAAGATTTCGGTAAATACAACAAGACACAATTTTCATTTATCTCAATAATATCCACAAAATAGGACACCCTTAACACAGCAACCCCCCAAAATACATCTCACACACTATCCACCCTCATTTCACTTGGTTCAATCGGTTAATTTTACAACATAGTTCGACAATACAACAAAAGTTCTGCAAAATTTCGTTAATACGACAAAAAGATTCACTTGCCTCAATAATATCCACACTCTCTACACCATCTCTCTAAACTCTACACTTCTGCTGCCTGACAAGGACTGCCACGATTCTTATCTGGTTTCGTCAGATAAGAATCACAGATCACCCCAGGCGCCTGGGTCATGAACTGACCTGCTCTCTATTACCACCCCTTCTACACACACACAAAAATATTTTTGTCAATAATTGTTAAGAAATATTCTCACATCAACAACCCTTAACATCTCACTACAGAACATCTCCAAAACACACTCATCTCAAAAAAAAACACACCCCAGATTACTTTGAACACCAGCAAAACACTCTCATACATCATTTGAACACCAGCAAAACACTCTCATGCATCATTTAAACCCATCTATTCATCATGACTTTAGGAACCAGAGTAACAATCACCACTCTTAACACCACCTTCACTCTGGCACCTAACGTCATGATGGGGATGAGTAAAATTCAGATAAAGGGATGAGTATAGGAAGGATGTTTTGGGATATGAAGGTGAAATGTGATATGTAGAATAGATGAAAAATAAAAATGTTGTATGAATATTCAGTTTAGAAAAGAAATGAGTAAATCAGTTTTATGTTTTGGTGATTATAACTTAAATTTTGGTGTGTAAATTGTGTTAATTTTTTTTAGTTATTGTATGTCTTAAGTGTTCGTGAAGAGATTTATTGTTCATGATGGTGATGGAGTATTGTTTTAGAATATGGTTGTTATGGTATAATTGTACATGATTTAGTAGTCTTGGTAAAATTTGTCTTCATATGTCTTAAGTGCTTATGTTTAACTTTTTTTGTGTGTACATGTTTTATGTTTTCATAAGTCTTAAGTGATTGTATGTCGAGTTTTTTTGTGATCAAGTGATAGTTTTGTGTTTTTGGTAGATAGTGCACTTGTCAAGTTTTTCGTCAATAAGTTTGTGTGAAAGTTTATTTCTTCATTTGTCTTAAGTGCTCATGTCAAATTTTTGTGTAATGGTGATTAGTTGTCATATCTTTGGAGTCTAAGTATATTTTTTTGTGTGTTCATATGTCTTATGTGACTGTGACTAGCATTTTTGTGTTCATGTTATAGGGTATGTTTGACTTAAGTGTTTGTAATTCTAGTTTTGTGCTCAAGTGAATGTTTTGTGATTTGGAAATTATGTTTGTTGTGTGTAATAATTATGATTTCATATGTGTTAATTGGACATGTCTACTTTGGTGTGATATAGTGATCATCATCCAAGTATTTGTGTTTTAGTTTTTTTGCTCTACATGCCTTAGATTTTCGATGATCATGTCATGTCTTAGTTCTAGGTGTCTGTGTATTATTTTGGTGTTCATGATATGTCTTAGTTGGTGTTGTTTGTGTCTTAGTTTTGGTGTTCATGATATGACTTAGTTGGTGGTAATCATATTCAAGTGTTTTATTTTTTTGGTGATCAAAGTAAGCATGTCTTAGTTTTTTTTTGGTTGATCATGTTATGTCTTAGTTGGTGGTTGTCTTAGTTTTTTGGTGTGTACATAATATGTTTTAGTTGACCGTGATTATGTCTTTAAATTTTTGAGTTCATGTTGTGTCTTAGTTGTAGGTGACTTTGTCTTAGTTTTGTAATGTCTTATGTTTTAAATTTGTTGTGATCATGTCATGTATTAGTTGGTGGTTATGTTATAGTGTCATGGTATTTTTGTGTTTTTGTCTTATTTTATGTTTATGTCTTAGATTTTGATTATGTCTTAGTGCTGGTTATGTCTCATTTCTTAAATTTGTTGTGATCATGAGAAATGAGACAGGAAACACCACCAATAGGGAATACATTAGGGAACACAGTCACAAAAAACAAAGCAAACACAAACCAGGCCTATGCAAATATTATGCATTTGGTATCTGCAGGCATGGAATTTCTGGGAAAACAGATGGGACATGCAACTTTGACCACCCCAGAAAATGCCGTGCCCATATGACAACAGGAAAATGCAACCTCCCTTTCTGTAAGCTTTTCCAACCTGAAATGTGTCACTCATCAGTTCAGGAAAGACTGTTACAACCTATATTGCCAGGCACACCACCTAAAGGGTACAAGACGACACAGAACATCCAGACCATGAGAAAACCTGGGTAGCCAAAGCCATTCCAGAGAGAGGTTTTTAGCGCAAGGAAGAAAAAAGCTGGCAGGAAATGACAGAAATCGTACACCAACTGCAATCATTTCTGGAGTGGAACCACAGTCAATGGCCTCCACTCCAGAACAACAGATATTACTGCCAGGAAAAAAAAGCCTCCCCATACCACCAATCCAACGACATTCATCTTTGCAAATATACAGGGTCTAAAGCCAGCAACAAACAACAAGATACCTTACATCCGTGGACTTCTTACAGAGTCAAATGCAATGTTTGCAGGCTTTCACAGAGACCCACATAAAGGATCACTTGGACAATGAAATATGGATCCCTGGCTACAACCTATACAGATGTGACAGAGTGAACAAGCAAAAGAGGGGTGTTGGCCTGTATTTCACAGAGACACAAATATGCTCAGAACTACTAAATGCCTCAAATGATGTAGTTGAAGTTTTAGCAGTAAAGATCGAGAATCAAAACCTGGTCATCGTGGTTGTATACAAGCCTCCGGATGCAACGTCCCAACAATTCCAGGAACAGCTTCTTAAAATTGACCAATGTCTGGAAAACCTTCCAGCCCCTGCCCCCAACATCTTGCTCCTGGGGGACTTCAACCTAAGGCACCTAAAATGGAGGAATATTGCAAATAATGTGGTAGCAGAGATAACACCAGGAGGCAGCTCAGATGAAAACTCACACACACATGAGCTTTTAAATCTCTGCACCAAATTCACCTTAAACCAGCAAATAATAGAGCCTACAAGATTGGAGAATACATTGGACTTCATCTTCACTAACAATGATGATCTGATACGAAATGTCATCATATAAAAAACGATATACTCCGATCACAACATAACAGAGGTCCAGACATGCATGAGTGGGGCCCCAGATCTACAAAATGTGTTCAGTCGCGAGGGAGCCTTCTCCAATTTACACTTAAATAACAAAAACATAAGGTGGGACCAAGTAAACTAAATCCTAAATGATATAAACTGGTAAGATAGCCTAAGCATCACGGATCCTAACCTATGTCTAGAACAAATTAACTCTGTGGCGCTTGAGGTTTGCTCAAGGCAAATTCCCTTAAGGAAAAGGAGGAGAAGATGTAAACTAGAAAGAGAGAGGTGCTCCCTATACAGGCGAAGGCAAAGAATAACAGAGCGGCTACAAGAGGCCAATATATCTGAAATACGTAGGGAGGCACTGGTCAGAGAAATAGCAAACATCTAATTAAAACTAAAGGAATCTTACAGGAATCAAGAAACGCGGGAAGAACTAAAAGCCATAAATGAAATTGAAAGAAACCCAAAGTATTTCTTTTCTTATGCCAAAACAAAGTCGAGAACAACATCCAGTATTGGGCCCCTACTAAAACGAGATGGGTCTTACACAGATGACAGCAAGGAAATGAGTGAGTTACTAAAGTCCCAGTATGACTCAGTTTTTAGTGAGCTGTTAACCAGACTAAAAGTTGAATACCTAAATGATTTTTTTATGAGAGTGCCACAGAACCTGGTAGACGCAAGCCTATCTGACATTACCCTGACGCCACATGACTTCGAAAAGGCGATAAATGACATGCCCATGCACTCCGCTCCAGGCCCCGACTCATGGAACTCAGTGTTCATCAAGAACTGCAAGAGGCCCCTATCATGTGCTTTTAACATCCTATGGAGAGGGAGCATGGACACTGGGGTCGTCCCGCAGTTACTAAAAACAACAGACATAGCCCCACTCCACAAAGGCGGCAGTAAAGCAATGGCAAAGAACTACAGACCAATAGCGCTAACGTCCCATATCTTAAAAATCTTTGAAAGGGTTCTAAGAAGCAAGATCGCCACTCATCTAGATAACCATCAATTACACAACCCAGGGCAGCATGGGTTTAGAGCAGGTCGCTCCTGTCTGTCCCAACTACTGGACCACTACGACAAGGTCCTGGATGCTCTAGAAGATAAACAGAATGCAGATGTTATATACACAGACTTTGCAAAAGCCTTTGATAAGTGTGACCATGGTGTGATAGCACACAAAATGCGTGATAAAGGAATAACAGGAAAAGTTGGTAGATGGATCTATAATTTCCTAACAAGTAGAACACAAAGAGTAGTAGTCAACAGAGTAAAGTCTGAGGCAGCTACGGTGAAAAGCTCTGTTTCACAAGGCACAGTACTCGCTCCCATCCTGTTCCTCATCCTTATATCGGACATAGACAGGGATATCAGCCACAGTGCCGTGTCTTCCTTTGCAGATGACACCCGAATCTGCATGACAGTGTCCACCATTGAAGACACTGCAAGACTCCAAGCAGACATCAACCAAATCTTTAAATGGGCTGCAGGAAACAATATGAAGTTCAATGATGAGAAATTTAAATTACTCCGATATGGAAAACGTGAGGAAATTAAAATCTCATCGGAGTATAAAACAAATTCCAACTACACAATAGAGCGAAAAACTAATGTCAAAGACCTGGGAGTGATCATGACAGAGGATCTCACCTTCAAGGACCATCACACTGTAGCAATCGCATCTGCCAGAAAAATGACAGGATGGATAATGAAAACCTTTAAAACCAGGGATGTCAAGCCAATGTTGACACTTTTCAGGTCGCTTGTTCTATCTAGGCTGGAATATTGCTGCACACTAACTGCACCTTTCAAGGCAGGTGAAATTCCTGACCTAGAAAATGTACTGAGAACTTTCACGGCACGAATAACTGCAATAAACCACCTCAATTACTGGGAACGCTTGGAGTTCCTAAACCAAGATTGTTCAACTGCCTCCCAGCATACATAAGGGGGATTACCAATAGACCCCTGGCTGTCTTCAAGCAGGCACTGGACAGGCACCTAAAGTCGGTGCCTGACCAGCCAGGCTATGGTTCGTACGTTGGACTGCGTGCGGCCAGCAGTAACAGCCTGGTTGATCAGGCTCTGATCCAACATGAGGCCTGGTCACAGACCGGGCCGCAAGGGCGTTGACCCCTGGAACTCTCTCCAGGTAAACTCCAGGTATTAGTTGGTGGTTATGTTAAAGTGCTCATGTCATGGTATATTTGTGTTTATGATTATCAAGTTATGTCTTAGATGGATGTGTATGTCTTCGTTTTGGTGTGTATGTCTCATGTCTTAAATTACTTGTGATTATGTCATGTATATGTTTGGTGAACCTGTTATAGAGTTCATGTTATGTCTTAGTTGGAGGTGTTTGTCTTAATTTTGGTGTGTATGTCTCATGTCTTAAATTTGTTGTTACTATGTCATGTATAAGTTGTAGGTGTCTGTGTCTTGTAGATGAATGGTTCAGAGAACCGACAAGTTATAAATTAGACACATATGCAACACTTGGGTATCTTTATTGAGGAAACGTTTCGCCACACAGTGGCTTTATCAATCCAATACAAAGTAGAAAGGTGTAAGGAGAGGAGGAGTTTGAGGTAATCAGTCCCTCGGCCTAGAGTCGATGTGCTCAGTCCATCAATCTTGTAGAAAGTACAGCATATGTCCGTAGAGGGGGCTTATATACTGTAGTCAGGTGAGGCGAAGCAGCAGGAGGCGTGGTCATAGTGGTACCTCTACGGACATGTGCTGTACTTTCTATAAGATTGATGGACTGAACACATCGATTCTAGGCCGAGGGACTGTTACATCAAACTCCTCTCTTACCACCTTTCTACTTTGTATGGACTGATGAACACTGTGTGGCAAACTTCTCAATAAAGTCCCAAGTGTTCATATGGTCTAATTATAACTTGTCGGTTCGATCCATTCATCTACATCCTGTCTGATACAGCAACATCTTGGGATCTTGATACAAACGAATTCTTCAACACTTGTCCAACCTTTGGACGAAGACCTACTTCGACTAGTGGATGGTACCACTATGACCCCGCCTCCTCCTGCTTCGCCTCACCTGACCTACAGTATAAAGCCACCTCTACGGACATGTGCTGTACTTTCTACAAGATTGATTGACTGAACACATCGACTCTAGGCCGAGGGGCTGATTACCTCAAACTCCTCCTCTCCTTACACCTTTCTACTTTGTATTGGACTGATGAAGCCACTGTGTGGCGAAACGTTTCCTCAATAAAGATACCCAAGTGTTGCATATGTGTCTAATTTATAACTTGTCGGTTCTCTGAACCATTCATCTACATCCTGTCTGACACAGCAACATCTTGGGATCTTGATACAAACGAATTCTTCAACACTTGTCCAACCTTTGGACGAAGACCTACTTCGACTAGTGGATGGTACCACTATGACCCCGCCTCCTCCTGCTTCGCCTCACCTGACTACAGTATATAAGCCACCTCTACGGACATGTGCTGTACTTTCTACAAGATTGATTGACTGAACACATCGACTCTAGGCCGAGGGGCTGATTACCTCAAACTCCTCCTCTCCTTACACCTTTCTACTTTGTATTGGACTGATGAAGCCACTGTGTGGGAAATGTTTCCTCAATAAAGATACCCAAGTGTTGCATATGTGTCTAATTTATAATGTGTCTGTGTCTTATTTTTGGTGTTCATATGTTATAGTGTTCATGTCATGTCTTAGTTGGAGGTGTATGTCTTAGTTTTGGTGTGTATGTCTCATGTCTTAAATTTGTTGTGATTATGTCATGTATATGATGTAGGTGTCTGTGTCATATTTTTTGTGATCATGATATGTTATAGTGTTCATGTCATGTCTTAGTTTGGTGGTCATGTTATAAAGTTGGTGATCTTGGATAAAGTGATTTGAGGGTGTGTGTATAAAAAATGAGTGTGTTATGTGTTAGTGGTTTTGAGAAAGAGTGTTCTTAGGTATTGGTAAATATGATATAGAGTTGGTGGTCATGATTTTTGTGTGAATATTTATAAATAAAAAAAGAGTGTTTTCTATGATCTTAGTAAAGGTGCAGAGATGGGGGTGAGGTGTCTTTGTGGGTTATGAGTGAAAAACAAATGTGAAATGTGTGATTGAGAATGTAATTTGGTGGATGAGTTAGAAATGTTAAATGTTATTTGGGAGTATTCATTCGTGTTTTGTGAGTATACAATGGAATTTTTGGAAGTATTCAATGGTGTCTTGGTGGTGTTCAAATGATGTATTTGAGTGTTTTGGTGGTGTTCAAATGATGTATGAGAGTGTTTTGAAGGTGATCAAAGTAATCTGAGGTGTTTTCTGTAGTGAGATGAGGGTGTTTCGGAGATGTTCTGTAGTGAGATGTTAAGGGTTGTTGATGTGTGTGTGTGTGTGTGTTTGTAGAAATGTGTGGTAATAGAAAGCAGGTCAGTTCATGACCTCAGGCGCCTAAGGGTAATCTGTGATTCTTATCTGAGGAAACTCAGATAAGAATCGTGGGCAGTCCTTGTCAGGCAGCAGAAGTGTAGAGTTGAGGAGAGATGGTGTAGGGAGTTTGGATATTATTGAGACAAGGTAATCTTTTTGTCATATTAACAAATTTTGAGGAACTCTTTGTTGTATTGCCGAACTATGTTGTACATAAGCGATTGAACCAAGTGAAATGAAGGTGGATAGTGTGTGAGTTGTATTTTGGGATGTTGTTGTGTTAAGGGTGTCCTATTTTTGGAGATATTATTTAGATAAGTGAAAATTGAGTCTTGTTGTATTTACTGAAATCTTAATTCGTGAAATATAAAATTGAGACAAGTGAAATTGAGGGTGTTTGTGGGTTGTTGATCTTAGATATTGGTAAACATGATATGGAATTGGTGAAAATGATTCGTTTTTGTGTTCTGAAGAGATGAGTGTAAAAAATGTATGTTATGTGATCTTAGTGGTTTAGAGATGAGTGATCATAGAATTTGGTTATAGTCTTGGTTATAGTGTTTTGAGTAAATGTGTAAAAATGTGTGTTAGTTGATGTTGATGAGTTTAGTTTTGGTAATCTTAGTGGTTTTGAAATGTGTTTTCTTGGTTTTGGTGGATGAGATGTAATTTCAGTTAATGAAATGTGTAAGTGTGAATGAGAATATAATTTGGTGGATGAGATAGAGATGTCAAATGTTATTTGGGAGTAATCAATGGTGTTTTGGGAGTGTTCAATGGTGTTTTTTGGGAGTATTCAATGGTGTTTTGGAAGTATTCAATGGTGTTTTGGGGTATTCAAATGATGTGTGAGAGTGTTTTGGAGTGTTCAAATGATATTAGTTTTGGTGATCTTAGTGGGAGATGTTAAGGTTTGATGATGCATCCCGTCTTGTTGATATGCTAGAAAAGAGCCCCATGGTGGGAGAACCCTCAATACCTGGGGCGAACTCCCAATACCTGGGGAGTTGTTTCTTTTTTGTTGTAATAACAAAAATGTATTGAAATGTGCGTCTTTTGATGTATTACCGAAAAATTTGTGTGTGTGTGTGTGTGGTCACAGAGTGACCTCACACCTTGTTGATAGAGGTGTTGGGTGACCCTCACCAAACAGTAGACATCTAGAGTTGGTGTAGAGAGCGGTAGCATAATCCAGTAGAATTGTATTTAAGAGTGCATTGGTAATATCTTTTTGATTTATTAATGAAAAAAATTGTTTGTTATTAACGAAAGAGTGGACAAATTTTAATAATTGTAAACATTATGAGTGAAAAGTTACGAAAAAAATTGTGGAAAACTATTAATGAAATTATGTTTTACCATTAGATAAAAGTGTTGAGTGTGTGTGTGTAACTTGTATCTTTTTTTGTATTAGCGAAAAATTGTGAAAAGAGATGTGCATAGCTTATTATTGAAAAAAATTTGGATGTGAGATATTGGGGTGTTGTTAAACAAGAAATAATTGTAGGTTATGAGTTGTGAGTATAATAATATTAATATCTCTATGTGGATTCAAGGAGATAGGGTATGGAGATTAATTTATTAGAATTTTAATGAGATTTAAGGAGATGGTGCAGAGAGGATGGTGTGGGAGGTGGAGGTAGATGTGGAAAGATGTAGAGGAGAGGGAGGGGAGATGTTATTTGAGGAGTTGGAGTAGGGAAAATAGATGAAGTGTGGTGACCATGATTTAAGGAGATGCTGCAGGGAGGACTGTGAGTTGTGTGGTGGGTTGTTGTGGGTTATGAGTGAAAAATGTGTCATAATGTGGGGTTGCATGACTTGTGTTGTTTGTAAAGTGAGGGTGAATCTGGGTGTGTGTGAAGGGAAATGGGAGTGAAGGAAAGAGAGAAAAACTGTAATAAATTTATTGCCCTTACCCTCATAGGAGGGAACACAAATTTTGATCCAAGGAGATGAAGTCTCCCCCCCCACAAAAAAAATATGGAAAAAAGATGGTATTATTCATGAAAATCGAGGTAAATCTTGATCCAAGGAGATTGAGGTCTTGATCTGAGCAATTGGAAATGCCTCTAAAATTATTAAAAATTTGGCAACATTTCTGGAAAAAAAAAAGATGGCAACGTTCTCGAAAAGTGGGTAAAACACAAAAATTTGAAAATCCCCAAAATTCGAGAAAAGGCGGTGTTATTCATGAAAATCGAAGTAAATGTTGATCCAAGGAAGTGAGAGGTAAAGTTAAAAAAATCGAAAAAATTAGGTAAATCTTGATTTGAGGAATTGGAGGGTAACTTAAAAATGGAAAAAAAAATCTAAATTTTTATGAAAAGTTGTGGGGGTTCAGAAGGAGGGGTAAAAATATGATCCAAGAAAGTGGAGGGGTAAAGGCAAAATTTGATAAAAAAAAAAAAGGTGGTATTCACGAAAAGTGGGTAAAATTAGACCTTATGGGGTAGGAGGGGTGGAGTAAGGGGGGGAGTGGAAAAAAAAAATTCAGGAAAAAAAAATGGAAAAATTTGATCTAAGGAGCGGGAGTAATCTGGGGTGAGACACAGTAGGAGGTGCAGCAGAAGGGGTGCGAAGGGGGGGGTGAGGTCGGGGGTGGGGAGGGGGGTGGATGAGGTCAGGGATGGGGGGGGAGTGGATGAGGTCAGGGGGGGGGGGGTTTTAGGGAATGGGGGAAAGAAAAAAAAAGGGGGGTTGTGGGGTTTATGGAGGGGAAAAAAAAAGGGGAGGGGTGATTTTCAGGATTGGGGGGAGTGGGTAAGGTCAGGGGTGGGGGGGAAGGGGAGTGGGTAAATCAGGGAAAAAGGGAGGGGAGGTTGGGTGAGGCATGGATGGGGAGGGAGGGGTGAGGTCAGGGTGGGGGGTGGTGAGGTCAGGGATGGGGAGGAGTGGGTGAGGGCAGGATTGGGATGCAGCAGAAGCGAACGGAAGGATGGTTTGGAGCCAGGAGCAGACGGGGGAGTGCAACTCGGGTGTCTGGAGTAACGGGGGGGGGCAGGGGCCCGAAGGGTCATTAACACCTAGGTTTGAAATTTTACACTAAGTAGGGATGAAAGGGGGGGGGGGACTTCCCATTTTGGGGATCTTTGCTGTGAGAGCTGAGCCAAAAATATACTACTATGCTCATGCATATATGCCCCACCATTCTAGGATTTTCTTTTTCTTCTTAATAGTTTTATTCTTCTTTATTTCCCGTATTTCCATAAGGTGGAAAAGATCTTTCCTCCATAAGTGCATGTCTATGGGGGACAAATCTGAACAATACTGTCCCCTTCTTTTGTAGAAAATATAAAGATAAAGGGAAAAATTTATAAAACTGGGATGTTTTAATGTGTGGATGAGTTGGATGATAAGAAAGAAATTATTTTCTGTTTGAAGAAAGAAGTTGGATTCCGGCTCTAAGAAATAAGCTGAAGGGTGGGAAGTTAAAGGGGGGGGGTAAATTGATTAAGTCAAAGTATCAGAGTTGGGTGGTAACAATAATGTTGAAGGGTCAGTTATGAAAAAAGACGGTATAATGTATAAATTCAAGGTTATGTGGATTAAAATAAGGGGTGGATGGAAGGGGGGTTAAAATGTTATGCCCCTGAAGAAGGCGAGTAGAGGAGAGGAGAGAGGTGTGGAACTTTTGAACCAAAAGAGAAATTGTGGTAGGGGACCTAAATGCTAAAATGGAGAACATTTGGGGTGTGGTGGAAAATTTGGGGGGCCAGGTA
>WNWK01052674.1:0-12112 GCA_009830355.1 Cherax destructor
CTCTTAGGTCAATTCAGAGTCATTGGTCATATTAAAGCACCTCTGAAACAGTGCTTTGGTGTACAGTTTCTTGAAGTTGGAAATGACCTGCTGGTCCATGGGCTGGAGGAGAGGAGTGGTGTTGGAGGCAAGAACTTCACTCTGATGAAATTTATGTTGTCAGGCAACAACCTTGCAAGTTGTGAGGATGAGCAGGAGCATTGTCCAGTAGCAGAAGGCACTTGGTGGCAATTTATTTTCCAGGAGGTATTTCTTCACACTAGGGCCAAACACTCCAGTCAACCATTCCTTGAAAATCTCCGTAGTGACCCATGCCTTGGTGTTAGCTTTCCAATGCACACAAATTTATTCTTGTCAACACCGTGTTTCCTGAAAGGTCTGGGATTTTCTGCGTGATGCACCAGTAAAGGCTTCACTTTAAAATCACCACTGGCATTGGCACAAAACATAAGAGTTAGCCTGTCTTTCATAGGCTTGTGTCCTGGCTGTGCCTTTTCCTCCTGAGTAATGTAGGTCCTGTTGGGCATTTTCTTCCAAAACAGGCCTGTTTCATCACAATTAAACACTTGTTGGGGAGGAATTGTTCAGCCTCTAGAACCCCTTGAATTCGTGCAAAAATTTTTCAGCTGCACGTTTGTCTGAGCTGGCTGCCTCACCATGCCTCACAACATTGTGTATGCACTACGTTTCTTAAACTTCTCAAACCAGCCTTTGCTGGCTTTAAAATCACTCGCCTCACCACTGGTTCCAGGCATTGTCTTCACAAGATCTGCGTGCAACTTCCTTGCCTTTTCACAAATTATCGCCATAGAAATACTATCACCCGCTCTCTGTTTTTCATGGATCCACACCAACAACAACTTCTCAACCTCATCCACTGTTTTCGATCTTTGTTTGTTAACAAATTAACCTTGCAACATTAGCTTCCTTGATCTCATTTCTCTGTGCCAGGATAGTGCCGATAGTAGATGGATTTTCTTGTACATCCTGGCAAGATCACTCAGACGTACACCACTCTCATATTTTTCTATGATTTCCTTCTTCAGTTCGATGGTGTTCCTCACTCTCTTTACCACAGGGGTGCCACTAGGAAGCTTCTTTGGACCCATGGTGACTTATTTCACAGTGGCAATAACTAAACCACCAAAAAAGACACCAAATATATTGTGAATCTTTGAAAGAGCGCACTAGGTAATGTTCTCTCAATGGTAAACAACGCTTCACTGGCGTCTTGCGCGGAGCAGGCGGACACGTCTAATACCTTTCGGTAACCGAGGAATTTTTCGCTAACCGATTACGAAAAAAGCTTTCGTTTTCCGAAATTTTCGTTAACGGGACCTTTCGTTAACCGAGGGTCCACTGTATAGGTATTGAAGGGTGGGCGGGGCTGAGAGTGAGAAGTGGAGCAGTGTCTCAGTGGCTCATGGACCATCATGGCCTGAGGATATGTTAACTCACGGCACTATAAAGTATTGTAAAATAATACTATTACTATCAATATAGGTTATCTACCTATCATATTTATTCCAGAATAATATTAGGTATAACATAAATATCGTAGAAGCATAATAAAGATGCACAAATTAATAAAAACTGATATTATATATGTAGAGTATTGAATGGTTGGTGGTGCTATGAGAGAGACGGGCTAGCAGTCTCTCAGCTCAGTTACTCATGGACCACCATGGCATGTGGAGGTGTGAGCTCACCGCACTAAAATATTGTATAATAATTCTTATTATACTATCAATAAGTTATCTACCTATCATATTTATTCCAGAATAATATTAAGTATAACATAAATAACGTAGCAGCATGATAAAGACGCCCAAATTAATAAAAATATGACAGAGATAATGAAGGTTGGAGCGTCAGCCCATAAACAAAGCCATTGTTTATGGGCAAGTGACCATCACCTCACACACCAGGATACTTCCCCACACAAACCAGCCAGGATACTTCCCCACACAAACCAGCGAGGATACTTCCCCACACAAACCAGCCAGGATACTTCCCCACACAAACCAGCCAGGATACTTCCCCACACAAACCAGCCAGAATACTTCCCCACACAAACCAGTCATGATACTTCCCCACACAAACCAGCCAGGATACTTCCCCACACAAACCAGCCAGGATACTTCCCCACATACACGATTTTATTTGTGTGGGACTTGAGCATGAGTGAATAGAATTATCGAAGCTTATTGCTTGGGGAGCATTGAAAATTTGGTTGGGCAAATATTCTGTTAGTGGGATGGTTTGTGAAGGACATGCGGGCTCAATTTTTTTCCCCTCCCGCGAACCGTGTAATATCATTTTTACGTTGTGTTAGATAATAATGTGCCGCAATTCTTCAATCGTGCAATACCCGTAACGTGCAACATAATCTCGTGCTAAGTGACGATCTACTGTGTATCAAAAGCTTTGCGTAGATCAATGAAGATTCCCAGTGGGACTTCTTTCTTCTCAAGTGTGGTGTATATTAACTCTAACATGTGTATAATAGCATCGTTTGTGCTCTTGTTGGTCCTGAATCCAAATTGACAGGGGTTGAGTACATTGTGTGAGACGAGGTAGGAATAGATCTGTCTATGAATTAATTTTTTGAAGATTTTAGAAAGCAGTGGTAAATTAGAAATTGGTCTATAATTATTCAAGTCTGTTTGATCACCTCCTTTGTGGATCAGGGTGACCCTAGCTCTTTTGAGAATTGATGGGAAGGTAGAGGCTTCAGTGGATTTATTGAATAGTGTTGCTATAATTGGTGACAGTACCTGTGAAGCTTTTTTGTACATAAAAGGTGGTAAGCTGTTTATGTCTCCTGCTTTCTTTTTAAGGGTGTTGATTATGAGCGAGACTTTAATTGGGTTGGTAGGAGCTAGGAATAGTGTATTTGGGTAGGTGTTGGTGAGTTAGTCTGTTGGACGGGTGTTCGAGCTTAGGATTTTACTCTCTAGATTCTTTCCTATGGTGGAGAAGAAAACATTAAGTCTGTTTGCTGTCTCAGTTGGTGAGAGTAGGGGTTCATCTGTTTTTGATAATTTGATGGTGTTGTTTTTGGATATCTTTTTATTTCCTAGAATTGCAGATAGGGTCTTCCAGGTCTTTTTCATATCACCTTTTATGTTCTGGAGTCTGTTCTCATAATACAATTTTTTTGACCTTCTTATCAGGCTGGTAAGGATTGATGAGTAGCGTTTAGATTGTTCTCTGGTTATTAGACCCCTTCTGTATTGTTTTTCATATTGGTGCCTTTTGTTAATGGATTTAAGGAAGCTGGGTGTTAGCCAGGGATTGTTAAGTCTTTTAGCTGTGATCTGTTTAGTTTTTTTAGGGCAATGTTTGTTATAGAGGTGGTGGGTTTTATTAAGGAAATTCTTGATGCTTTAATTAGTATCTGAATATGTTTCTAACTCATTATGCCAGTCAATGTTAATCATAGCTGTTATAAAGTTATTAACAGCTGACTCGTTATGTAGTCTGAAGGTAACTTTTGTAATATCTTGGGGCAATTTGCCTAGGTTGGTTATGAGAAAGGTCGGGTAGTGGTCTGTGGTGTTGTCTGTGATTATGCCTGATTTTAGAGGGGATATAGTGTTAGTCCAGATGTGGTCTAGTAATGAGGTACTAGTCTCAGAGATTCTTGTAGGTTTTGATATTGTTGGTAGTAACAAGCAGTTGCTCATAGTGTTTGTGAATTCTGTTACTTGTGGGTCCTGGTGATGTAGGAGATTTATGTTGAAATCTTCTGTGAGCATCAAATGGTCTTTGTTCATGTGTGCATCAGTTATCAGTTTTCCTAGTTTTTCACTAAAGTGGTGAATGTTTGACTGTGGTAATCTGTAGATGTTTATCACTGTGAGGGGTTTTTGCAGGTCTTTTGATTTAAATTTAGCTATAATATATTCTCCATGCTCATCCCTTATGCAAGAGTTATTGATACATTCAAGTTGATCTGAGTAATATATAGCTATGTCCAACCCCCTTGCGCTGATCTGTCCTGACAGTTGTGAATGGCTGTAGTAACCTGGAGATGATCATAGACATCTGTAGTATCAGGCTTTAGCCAGGTCTCAGTGAGTGTGATGATTGACATATTGGTCTGGAGGGATTGGAGTAGTGCTGTGAGGTCATCATAATGTTTGTTCAAAGATCTTAACATTGTAATTGAAGATAGTTATGTTATTGTTGGCTCTGAGTAATGTCTTTGCTTGATCTACTGTGTAATAGTTACAGTTGCTGTTGGAATCATGTAAGTCATTTAATAATAGGTTGATGTCAAGATGTGAGTAGGGCTGATTGCGGTACGTAGTAACATATCTTAGAGAGGATCCCAACCGTTTTGGATACTTTTTTTGCTATGCGTTTGATATGGGTGCTGAAATTCAGGTTGCTCTGAAGGTGTAGGCCCAGGAATTTGCCTTTATTGTGTTTAGCAATAGGAGTGTTGTCAATCATTATGTTCAGTTGTGAAACACCTGTTCTGTTACCAAACATAGTGTAGAAGGTTTTGTCAGTGTTACTTCCCTTCTTTGTCTTTTACTGGCACTGGACCTCTGTCGCACTAAAAATTTGTCCAGAGAGCTCTGTTTCTGGCGTCTCTAAGATTTGCCTAAAATGGGACTAGGTATTGTCACTGAAAATGTCTGTACATTAATTCAAGACTCTTCTTAAAAACCACCTACTCACCCAAAACTAAATACTCAGTACTTAACTTTACCTACATAGTTATAGTTACCAACTCACTCTCCACCGCCCCTAGCCTCAGAACCCCAAAAGTAAATGCTTAAAGTACAATAAATTCTCATATTTTAACCTAATGCAAATGTTGAATAACATATACAGTGGACCCCCGAGTTTCGGTCACCTCGGAAATCGAACAATTATGTAAGTGTAATATTGTAAGTGCTTTTGTAAGTGTATTTTTGGGGGTCTTAAATGGACTAAACTACTTGACATTATTCCTTAAGGGAGTGAATTCATTCGGTAATGGCACTTGCGCAGCCTTCTGGAATGAATTATGACCGAAACTCAGGGGTCCACTGTATTTAATTGTATAATTAAGTGCAACCTGATCAACCTATGTTTTGTACGTCTAGTGTTAAGTAATCAATAATCAATTAAGTTTAGACTGCCCGTAATGCCAAGGCATGATAGTCGCTCTCTTTGCACCACAAATCATTGTAAACCCTCACTTTAAAAACTACCTAAGTAAATATTTTTTTTTTTTATTAACACATCGGCCGATTCCCACCAAGGCAGGGTGGCCCGAAAAAGAAAAGCTTTCATCATCATTCACTCCATCACTGTCTTGCCAGAGGGGTGCTTTACACTACAGTTATAAAACTGCAAAATTAACACCCCTCCTTCAGAGTGCAGACACTGTACTTCCCATCTCCAGTACTCAAGTCCGGCCTGCCGGTTTCCCTGAATCCCTTCACAAATTTTACTTTGCTCACACTCCAACAGCACGTCAAGTATTAAAAACCATTTGTCTCCATTCACTCCTATCAAATATGCTCACGCATGCTTGCTGCAAATCCAAGCCCCTCGCACACAAAACCTCCTTTACCCCCTCCCTCCAACCTTTCCTAGGCCGACCCCTACCCCACCTTCCCTCCACTACAGATTTATACACTCGAAGTCATTCTGTTTTGTTCCATTCTCTCTACATGTCCAAACCACCTCAACAACCCCTCCTTAGCTCTCTGGATAATAGTTTTGGTAATCCCGCACCTCCTCCTAATTTCCAAACTCCGAATTCTCTGCATTATATTCACACCACACATTGACCTCAGACATGACATCTCCACTGCATCTAGCCTTCTCCTCAGACATGACATCTCCACTGCCTCTAGCCTTCTCCTCGTTGCAACATTCATTACCCATGCTTCACACCCATAAAAGAGTGTTGGTATAACTATACTCTCATACATTCCCCTTTTTACTTCCATGGACAAAGTTCTTTGTCTCCACAGACTCTGAAGTGCACCACTCACCCTTTTCCCCTCATCAATTCTAAAGTAAATATATTTCCTACAATATGTCAACCACATTGTAAACTTGCAAGGAAATAAAAAAAAGTGAAATTTGAAATTTGAAATTGAACTTTGATATTTGAAATGACAATATGTACAGTTATATCACTAATATTGTCTTATTAATCTTAAGTTAGTCTTAAGTTTGCCAAAAGTGCTCTGCACATAAAGGGGCTTTTGGCATGTACACCTAATTGTTATACTCCTTTGTACAAACATGTATTATGCAAAAATAAATTTTTTTAATTATTGTTATTATTAACATGTTGCAGATACGGCTTGTATCAGCTTGGTCAGGGTGATATTTTTCCACAAAAGTTTCCACCTCATTCCACTTTGCACAGATGTCCTTAATCACTGAAGAAGGCACCTTCTCCCCTTTCATGTTTTTCACCTTCTTTACCAAAGGACTGGCACTAGGAACTTTCTTTGGGCCCATGGTGGCTTATTTCAGTCACACTTAATGTGATTATTACAAAATGTTTCGGATGAACGCGGATGAACATGTTAATAAAAACAATAACAATAAGAATAACTTTTATGAGGTAAGATTGTCCAAACTCTTACACATGCAAATAAAATAGATACGATACAAATAGACGGATCACCACTTCAGGGAACCTATTAGTAAAATATACAGTAAAGCAACCAACAAAATCAATCATGAAACCCTGTGTAGTATGCAAACTAACAAGCAAACGTTCCTCTGCATGGATTACATGCAACTTTTGTGGTAAATGCTGCCACGCCCCTTGTGTAGACATTCAAGACTCTATTACCCGAGATATTAAACATGGGAAGTGTTTTTGGGTATGTTCAAATGAGACCGAACTGTGGAATAAAATCACATCGATATTAAAAGATGACAACACCAAATCGGACTTCATAAAAAACATGACAGCTTTCTATAACAGTTGGGAAAGTAAAAAATCAGGGCTAGATGGTGCTACTGCCCCTGGTACAGATGTTGAAATGGTTGCCAGTAAATTTAAGAATGGAGAAATAAATGATGGTGACCTGAAGAGGAACAGTAGCTCTAGTGAAATAAATGATGGGGAAACAGGTGTAGATAAGGACACACACAAAACAGTGTTACAAACTAGCAATAACATGGTAGATAGTAAACAAGGGGATGCCCAGGGAAATACTGAAGATAAATTACCGGAAACAGTTGAAGGCTCCATTGTTAGCAATAGTAACGAAGACAGACATGAGACAGGAACACACCCACCAATGGGGAACACAGTCACAAAAAAACAGGGCAAACGGAAACCAGGCCTATGGGAATATTATGCACTTGGTATCTGCAGGCATGGAAAATCTGGGAAATCAGATGGGACATGCAATTATGATCACCCCAGAAAATGCCGTTCCCATATGAAAACAGGCAAATGCAACCTCCTGTCCTGTAAGTTTTTCCACCCTGAAATGTGCCACACATCAATTCAGGAAAGACAGTGCTATAACTTATATTGCCAGGCATACCACCTAAAGGGTACGAGGCAACACAGAACATCCAGACCATGGCAAAATCAGGGTAGCCACAGCCACTCCGGAGAGAGGTTTTTTAGTGCCAGGAAGGAAAAAAAGCTGGCATGAAATGACAGAAATTGTACACCAACTGCAATCATTTCTGGAGTGGAATCACAGTCAGTGGCCTCCACTATATTACAACAGATATTAGAGCCAGGAAAAAAGACCCCCCCCATACCACCAATACCACCAATCCAACTACATTCATCTTTGCTAATATACAGGGTCTAAAGCCAGCAACAAACAACAAGGTACCTTACATTCGTGGACTGCTTACAGAGTCAAATGCTATGTTTGCGGCTTTCACAGAGACCCACATAAGAGATCACTTGGACAATGAAATATGGATCCCGGGCTACAACCTATACAGGTGTGACAGAGTGAACAGGCAAAAAGGGGGGGTTAGCCTGTATATCACAGAGTCACTTATATGTTCAGAACTACTAAATGCCTCAAATGATGTAGTTGAAGTATTAGCAATAAAGGTCGAGAATCAAAACCTGGTCATCGTGGTTGTCTACAAGCCCCCGGATGCAACGTCCCAACAATTCCAGGAACAGCTTCTGAAAATTGACCACTGTCTGGAAAATCTTCCAGCTCCTGCCCCCAACATCTTGCTACTGGGGGATTTCAACCTCAGGCACCTAAAATGGAGGAACATTGCAAACAATGTGGTAGCAGAGATAACACCAGGAGGCAGCTCAGATGAAAATTCACACATGCATGAACTTTTAAAAATCTGCACCAAGTTCACCTTAAACCAGCAAATAGTAGAGCCCACAAGATTAGAGAATACGCTGGACCTCATCTTCACCAACAATGATGATCTGATACGAAATGTCATCATATCAAAAACAATATACTCAGATCACAACATAATAGAGGTCCAGAGATGCATGCGGGGAGCCCCAGATCAACAAAATGTGATCAGTAGTGAGGGAGCTTTCTCCAAATTCAACTTCAATAACAAAAACATAAGGTGGGACCAAGTAAAGCAAGTCCTAAATGATATAAACTGGGAAGATTGCCTAAGCATCACGGATCCCAACCTATGTCTAGAACAAATTAACTCTGTGGTACTTGAGGTTTGCTCAAGGCAAATTTCCTTAAGGAAAAGGAGGAGAAGATGCAAACTGGAAAGAGAGAGGCGCTCCCTATACAGGCGAAGGCACAGAATAACGGAGCGGCTACAGGAGGCCAATATCTCTGAAATACGTAGGGAGACACTAGTCAGAGAAATAGCAAACTTCGAATTAAAACTAAAGGAATCTTACAGGAATCAAGAGACACGGGAAGAACTAAAAGCCATAAATGAAATTGAAAGAAACCCTAAGTATTTCTTTTCCTATGCAAAATCAAAGTCGAGAACAACAACCAGTATTGGGTCCCTACTTAAACGGGATGGGTCCTACACAGATGACAGCAAGGAAATAAGTGAGTTACTTAAATCCCAGTATAACTCAGTCTTTAGCGAGCCACTAACCAGACTGAAAATCGAAAACCTAAATGATTTTTTTATGAGAGTGCCACAGAACTTGACAGACGCATGCCTTTCTGACATCACAACGACGCCAAATGACTTCGAAAAGGCAATAAATGACATGCCCATGCACTCCGCTCCAGGCCCAGACTCATGGAACTCCGTGTTCATCAAGAACTGCAAGAAGCCCCTATCACATGCTTTTAACATCCTATGGAGAGGGAGCATGGACACTGGGATCGTCCCGCAGCTACTAAAAACAACAGACATAGCCCCGCTCCACAAAGGGGGCAGTAAAGCAATAGCAAAGAACTACAGACCAATTGCGCTAACGTCCCATATCATAAAAATCTTTGAAAGGGTTCTAAGAAGCAAGATCGCCACCCATCTTGATACCCATCAATTGCACAACCCAGGACAGCATGGGTTTAGAGCAAGCTACTCCTGTCTGTCCCAACTACTGGACCGCTACGACAAGGTCCTGGATGCTCTAGAAGATAAACAGAATGCAGATGTTATATACACAGATTTTGCAAAAGCCTTTGACAAGTGTGACCATGGTGTAATAGCACACAAAATGCGTGATAAAGGAATAACAGGAAAAGTTGGTAGATGGATCTATAATTTCCTAACATGTAGAACACAAAGAGTAGTAGTCAACAGAGTAAAGTCTGAGGCAGCTACTTTGAAAAGCTCTGTTCCACAAGGCACAGTACTTGCTCCCATCCTATTCCTCATCCTCATATCAGACATTGACAGGGATATAAGCCACAGTGCTGTGTCTTCTTTTGCAGATGACACCCGAATCTGTATGACAGTGTCCACCGTTGAAGACACTGCAAGACTTCAAGCAGACATAAACCAAATCTTTAAATGGGCTGCAGAAAACAATATGAAGTTCAATGATGAGAAATTTCAATTACTCAGATACAGAAAACGTGAAGAAATTAAAATCTCATCGGAGTACAAAACTAATTCCAACCACACAATAGAGCGAAAACTAATGTCAAAGACCTGGGAGTGATCATGTCAGAGGATCTCACCTTCAAGGACCATAACAAAGTAGCAATTGCATCTGCTCGAAAAATGACAGGATGGATAATGAGAACCTTCAAAACCAGGGATGCCAAGCCCATGTTGACACTTTACAGATCGCTTGTTCTATCTAGGATGGAATATTGCTGCACACTAACTGCACCTTTCAAGGCGGGTGAAATTGCTGACCTTGAAAATGTGCAGAGAACCTTCACCGCACGCATAAGTGCGATAAACCACCTCAACTACTGGGAACACTTGAAGTTCCTAAACCTGTACTCTCTAGAACACATTCAGGAGAGATACATTATTATATACACATGGAAAATTCTCGAGGGCTTAGTACCAAACTTACACAAAAAAATCACTCCCTACGAAAGCAAAAGACTCGGCAGGCGATGTAACATCTCCCCAATGAAGAGCAAGGGTGCCACTAGCACGTTGAGGGACAACACAATAAGTGTCAGGGGCCCAAGATTGTTCAACTGCCTCCCAGCATACATCAGGGGGATTACCAACAAACCTCTGGCTGTCTTCAAGCAGGCACTGGACAGGCACCTCAAGTCGGTACCGGATCAGCCGGGCTGTGGTTCGTACGTTGGACTGTGTGCGGCCAACAGTAACAGCCTGGTTGATCAGGCTCTGGTCCAACAGGAGGCCTGGTCACAGACTGGGCTGCGGGGGCGTTGACCCCTGGAATTCTCTCCAGGTAGACTCCAGGAAGTAATGCTCACTCAACCAGTGACAGAGCCAGACTGAGACACTTGAGTGGCGGCGTCCCGGGCGGGCGGACTTGTCTGTTACGGACGATTTTCGGGTGGAGGTACGAAATTTGGAGCAAAATTTCGCCCAAAAAAGTGGTATAAATCTGAAACGTATGATATTTGGTGTGGACGAAATCTGGGGTTCCACTGTACGTATTAAATTTAGAAGATATTTTTTATAGATATTGTTACACATAAAGTTTCTATATAAAAAAGGAGTCCTTTTCTATGTATTGCAATCCATTATTGCTTCTCAAAGTTTGTTCTTCAAGTACAGATAATCTTCTCTTCCAGTATACAATAGTTTATTCTTCAAGTACAGGCAAGTTTCTCTTCCAGTATACAATAGTCTATTCTTCAAGTACAGATAAGCTTCTCTTCTAGTATACAATAGTCTATTCTTCAGGTACAGATAAGTTTCTCTTCCAGTATACAATAATCTATTTCTCAAGTGCAGATAAGCTTCTCTTCAGTATACTACAGTAGTGTATTCAGGTGTCTCGTAGCTCGATTGCTAGTGCAATCGGCTCACACACTGAGGTCCAGGGGTCAATCCCCAGTATGGTTGGAAACATTAGGACGTGTTTCCTTAAGATACCTGCTGTCCATGTTCACCTATCAGTAAAATGGATCAGAAAAAAATGCACCATCAGCGAACGCAGCCACAAAAAATCATAGCAAACAAAATTCTAGTCTATGCAAATCTATGTCTTGGGTATTTGCAGGCATGGTATATCTGGTAAAACAGGTGGAACATGCACCTTTGACCATCCCCAAAAATGCCTCACCCACATGACAACAGGAGGGTGCAACTCCCCTTCCTGTAACTTATTTCACCCCGAAATGTGTCACTCATCACTCCATGAAAGAAAATGCTACAACGTATACTGCCAGGCACATCATCTAAAGGGGACAAGAAGACACAGACCAGCCAGGCTATGGGAAACAAAGAGGGAGCCATAACCTCTCCAGAGAAGGAGGGTTTTTAGTGCCAGGAAGGATAAAAAACTGGCAAGAAATGACAGAAATCTTACACAAACTGAAAACACTTCTGGAGCAGAGGCACAGTCATTGGCCTCCTCTCCAGAACAACAGATATTAGAGCCAGCAAAAACCCCTAAATTCCATCAATATAACGACATTTTCTTTTCAAACATACATGGTTTAAAGCCGTCAACAAACAACAAAATTCCTTATATCAAGGGACTGCTCATGGAGTCAAATGTAGTGTTTGCAGCTTTCACAGAGACCCACATAAA
>WNWK01052675.1:0-12112 GCA_009830355.1 Cherax destructor
TCCATCTACAGTAATTAAATGGTAAGTGGTAATATGAATTTCTTTTGTGTACCCAGAAGTCTAATCATATACAATCCACATTATTTTATAATTTACCATTATTGGTATTAATGTTTATGACTACTATAATTATTAATTTACTGTCAGGTCTAGCTTTTTGTGAGTGGTGAAGAAGCGGGCATTGAGGGAGTTACAGTTAGGCGACCTACTGTGACTTAAGTCCCACTTATCTCACCCAAATTACTTGCAGGTAATAATTCAAGTAATGCCCTGTAAGCCTCCTGCAGGTGATTTGCTCACATAATAATAATAATTCCCAAAAGTAGTCATGTGTGTTTTCTTCTTCATGGTATGTGTAACGTATTTATTAGCGTTAAGTAAAAATAAATGTTGGCACCTAGGGGTTAACAGCCTGTCTAGAGGGCATTTAAAATATTAAATATACTGCACCAACCTAGAGTCAAGCTTGTTTCTTCACAAAAGCATTAAGTAAATGGTCAGTTTTTATATTTATCATCAGAAAGGGCAGTAAAATTCACTTTCATAAAAATATAACTATATTAATAGTAAACTAACATATACAACATACCCACTACATAAAAAAATCACTAAACACCATTATACTTTTTCAAGTACCACATTAGCTTACTCTACTAGTGGTTAAAGAAAACCATATAAATAGGAGGCTTCAAGACACCCCTCCCTTTTGCCGGCCTCTTAGTCTGCAGACAGAAAAACTTGTATTCTCTTTAATGGGCCCCCATCCACATACGGGGCCCTTTTATTAATAATGTCATAGGAGTACAAACAATTTCAGTAAACAAACTCTGGCCTAAAACTTCCCCAAAAAAGTCACCTCCATATTTAAACAGTGTCCAGAATATCTTGCTGCCAATTTTGTCAAGGCTGGGAGCCAAAGTAATCATAGTACTACGGGAGAGAGCACAACTTTGTAGCACCCACAGTCAGTGGCCAGGCTTCAAACACTTTTCAGTGTCAGTAATAAAGGAATGGAACAGACTGCCTGCACATGTCAAAGCCAGTCATAACATAAATGGCTTTGAAGAAGAGAACCAAAAGGTACCTAATGAATGTAGCGACAGAAAGGGAGGAGAATGATTTTTATTTTTTTCTAGATGTGATGCGAGTGCCCCGCATGCTCCGTGTTTTTTTCGTGATTATCGCGATCTCGCTTGCGTGCTAGAACTCTAGACTGTGCCAGTGAACTTATAAAGTTCATCCCTCCAGCGCTTGGAACCAATCTAGCAGAAAATAGTACACACTGCGTCAAAAGAAGAATTATTGTGCAATATCTGCCAGAGTATACTCTCAAGAGGGACTTAGTTTGATAGTTTGATATCTTTATTATGCACCCCATACCTATCCTGTGGGCGGTAATCAAAAGATTACAGAGGTACATAATGGGTCTAGGGACTGGACCCCAAAGTTTTGATAGCTGAGCAAGTTACAAAGGTAATGAACTCACAAGTTACAAAGGTAATGAAGTCACAAGTTACAAGGTAATGAACTCACAAGTTACAAAGGTAATGAACTCACAAGTTACAAAGGTAATGGATCATGTAGTAAATTTACTTACTTACGTTTATACATGGTTAAAATCATGAACAAATTATAAAGTAATGAGCAATTCACTAGTCTACACCCGGTCACAACTGTAATTAGTTCTTGGTGCAAATTTTAATTGTTGGGTCACACACACACACACACACACACACACACACACACACACACACACACACACACACACACACACACACACAACACACACACACACACACCACATACAGGAGAGAAACAGTGGGGATAGAATCCTCCAAGAGAAACAACGATTGAAGGAAACGGAAGAATACAAGAGGGTGTTCCTAGACTGGGACAAAAAAAACAGAACAACAGCAGCTGAGGGAGAGGGCACAAAGGCGAAAGGAGCTAGGAGAAGACAAGGACAGAATCAGTAGAGGACAACCAGAGCAGGGCAGAGCAACAAGAAAAAACACAGAACCATCCACAAACCCAACAACCAAGCACACTATCCCAACACAAACTACAACCCACACTCACAGCCCCCACCCAACACTCCACTATAAATCCACAGTACACCGCCAGGTCCCCCACCCTCACAGACCCCAAAACACAGTGTTAGAGAGGAAACTGAAGGTATGGTACACCAATGCTGATGGAATAACAAATAATTGGGAGGAGTGGCACGAAAGATGAACTAGCTTCTCACAAAACCAAGCTCACAGATATATAACAGATGCCATCTTTCCAATGGGATACCAGATCCTGAGGAAAGACAGAGGGAACAGAGGAAGTGGAGGAGTGGCCCTGCTGATCATAAACCGATGGGATTTTGACGAGCTGGAGGAGAAGAGAGAAGCTGGGGATTACATAGTAGGAATGCTACAGTCTGGAGGTCCCAAGGTGGTAATTGCAATGATGTATAACCCACCACAGAACAGCAGAAGGCCAAGGCAAAGTATGATGAGAGTAACAGAGCGATGATTGACACACTGGCCGAAGTGGCCAGAAGGGCTCGTGCGAGCAGGGCGAAGTTACTGATCATGGGTGACTTCAACATAAAGAAATCGATTGGGAGAACTTCGAGCCACATGGGGCCAAGAAACGTGGAGGGCTAAGATGCTGGAGGTGGTACTGGAAAATCTCATGTCCAACAGGTAAGGGACACTACCAGAGAGAGAGGAGAGGACGAACTAGCGAGACTGGACCTAGTATTCACCCTGAGTAGTGCAGATATTGAGGACATCACAATGAAAGCCCCCTTGGGGCCAGTGATCATATGGTTCTAAGTTTCGAATACATAGTAGAGTTACAAGTGGAGGGGGAAGCAGGAAGGGCTGCAGAATGAAGCCAAACTACAAGAAAGTGACTATGTGGGCATGAGGAACTTCCTGCACGGAGTTCAGTGAGACAGAGAGCTGGCAGGGAAGTCAGTGACGAGATGATGGAATATTGACAACAATTTGCAAGGAAGCTGAGGAGAGGTTTATACCCAAGGAAAACAGGAGAAGCGAAAAAGACAGGATGAGCCCATGGTTCACCAAAGGTGCAGGAAGCCAAAACCAAGTGTGCAAGGAAATGGAAGAGGTACAGAAGGCAAAGGACCCAGGACAATAAGGAGAGCAGTCGGAGAGCCAGAAATGAATATGCACAGATCAGAAGGGAGGCCCAAAGACAGTACGAGAATGACATAGCAGAAAGCCAACTGACCAAAGCTGCTGTACAGTCACATCAGGAGGAGAACAACAGTCAAGGACCAGGTGATCAGGCTGAGGAAGGAAGGAGAGGAGGTCACAAAAATGACCGCGAAGTGTGTGAGGAGCTCAACATGAGATTCAAAGAGGTGTTCACAGAGGAGATAGAAAGGCCTCCAGAAAGGAGGAGGTAGGGTACACCATCAGGTGCTGGACACAATACACACAACTGAGGAGGAAGTGAAGAGGCTACTAAGCGAGCTGGATACCTCAAAGGCGATGGGGCCAGATAACATCTCTCCATGGGTCTTGAGAGGAGCAGAGGAGCTATGTGTATCCCTAAAACAATCTTCAACACATCTATCGAAACAGGGCAACTACCTGAGGTATGGAAGACAGCAAATGTAGTTCCAATTTTTAAAAAGGAGACAGGAACGTAGCACTAAACTACAGACCAGTATCACTGACATGTATAGTATGCAAGGTCAGGGAGAAGATAGTCAGGAGAAGAGTGGTGGAGCACCTAGAAAGGAATGAGATTATCAACGACGCGCGAACACAGTTTCAGGGACGGGAAATCCTGTGTCACAAACCTACTGGAGTTCTACGACAGGGTGAACAATAAGACAAGAGAGAGGGGTGAGTACATTGCATATTCTTGGATTGTAAGAAGGCGTTTGACACAGTTCCACTCAAGAGATTAGTGCAAAGCTGGAGGACCAGACAGGGGTAACAGGGAAGGCACTACAATGGATCAGGGAATACCTGTCAGGAAGACAGCAGTGAGTCATGGTACGTGGCGAGGTGTCAAAGTGGGCGCCGGTGACGAGGGGGTTCCACAGGGTCAGTCCTAGGACCGGTGCTGTTCCTGGTATTTGTGAACGACATGACGGAAGGAATAGACTCCGAAGTGTCCCTGTTTGCAGATAATGTGAAGTTGATGAGAAGAATTCAATCGGACGAGGACCAGCAGAACTACAAAGGATCTGGACAGGCTGCAAGCCTGGTCAGAAATTGGTTTTGAAGGTTCTCATTATCCATCCTGTCATTTTTCGAGCAGATGCAATTGCTACTTTGTTATGGTCCTTGAAGGTGAGATCCTCTGACATGATCACTCCCAGGTCTTTGACATTATTTTTTCGCTCTATTGTGGTTGGAATTAGTTTTGTACTCCGATGAGATTTTAATTTCTTCACTTTTTCCGTATCTGAGTAATTGAAATTTCTCATCATTGAACTTCATATTGTTTTCTGCAGCCCATTTAAAGATTTGGTTTATGTCTGCTTGGAGTCTTGCAGTATCTTCAACGGTGGACATTGTCATACAGATTCGGGTGTCATCTGCAAAGGAAGACACAGCACTGTGGCTTATATCCCTGTCAATGTCTGATATGAGGATGGGAATAGGATGGGAGCAAGTACTGTGCCTTGTGGAACAGAGCTTTTCACAGTATCTGCCTCAGACTTTACTCTATTGACTGCTACTCTTTGTGTTCTACATGTTAGGAAATTATAGATCCATCTACCAACTTTTCCTGTTATTCCTTTATCACGCATTTTGTGTGCTATTACACCATGGTCACACTTGTCAAAGGCTTTTGCAAAATCTGTGTATATAACATCTGCATTCTGTTTATCTTCTAGAGCATCCAGGACCTTGTCGTAGTGGTCGAGTAGTTGGGACAGACAGGAGCGGCCTGCTCTAAACCCATGCTGTCCTGGGTTGTGCAATTTATGGGTATCAAGATGGGTGGCGATCTTGCTTCTTAGAACCCTTTCAAAGATTTTTATGATATGGGACGTTAGCGCAATTGGTCTGTAGTTCTTTGCTATTGCTTTACTGCCCCTTTGTGGAGCGGGCTATGTCTGTTGTTTTAGTAGCTGCGGGACGATCCCAGTATCCATGCTCCCTCTCCATAGGATGTTAAAAGCATGTGATAGGGGCTTCTTGCAGTTCTTGATGAACACGGAGTTCCATGAGTCTGGGCCTGGAGCGGGTGCATGATGATCTTCTCCATGACTTTGCATACTATACACGTCAGTGACACAGGTCTGTAATTTAATGCCTCGTGTCTGTCTCCTTTCTTAAAAATTGGGACTACATTTGCCATCTTCCACACCTCAGGTAGTTGCCAAGTTTCAATGGAAGTGTTGAAGATTTTTGTTAGTGGCAAACTTAACATCTCTGCTCCCTCTCTAAGGACCCACGGAGAAATGTTGTCAGGTCCCACCGCTTTTGAGGTATCGAATTCACATAACAGCTTCTTCACCTCCTCCTTGGTTGTGTGTATTTCATCCAGCACTTGTTGGTATACCTCCCTATTCTGAATTCCTGGAGTCCTTCCTGTCTCATCTGTAAATACTTCTTTAAATCTCATGTTGAGCTCCTCACATACCTCTTGGTCGTTTCTTGTGAACTCCCCACCTTCCTTCCTCAGCCTGATTACCTGGTCATTGACTGTTGTTTTCCTCCTGATGTGGCTGTACAACAGCTTAGGGTCAGACTTGACTTTTGATGTTATATCATTTTCGTATTGTCGCTGAGCCTCCCTTCTAACCTGTGCATATTCGTTTCTGGCTCTTCGGCTAATCTCTTTATTTTCCTGGGTCCTTTGTCTTCTGTACTTTTTCCATTCTCTAGTGCACTTAGTTTTTGCCTCGCTACACCTTTGGGTGAACCAAGGACTCGTTCTGGTCTTCCCGTTACTTCTGTTTCCCTTGGGGACAAACCTCTCCTCTGCCTCTTTGCATTTGGTTGTCACATATTCCATCATTTCTTTTACTGGTTTTCCTGCCAATTCTCTCTCCCACTGAACGTCTTGTAGGAAGTTCCTCATGCCTGTGTAGTCCCTCCTTTTGTAGTTTCGTTTCTCCCTTCCTATTCCTGCTCCCCTCTCCACTTGTAGGTCAACTATATAATCAAACGCAGAACCAAATGATCACTAGCTCCAAGGGGCCTTTCATACGTGATATCCTCGATGTCCGAACTACTCAAGGTGAATACTAGGTCCAGTCTTGCTGGATCATCCCCACCTGGTAGTGTCATTAACATGTTGATGCATGAGGTTTTCCAGTACCACATCCATCATCTTGGCTCTCCATGATTCAGGACCTCCATGGGGCTCCAGGTTTTCCCAATCAATCTCCTTGTGATTGAAATCACCCATAATTAGTAACTTTGCTCTTCCCATGTGGGCTCTTCTGGCAACCTTGGCTAGTGTACTTACCTAGTTGTGGTTGCAGGGGTCGATTCATAGCTCCTGGCCCCGCCTCTTCACTGGCCACTACTGGGTCACTCTCCCTGCGCCATGAGCTTTATCATAAATCTTCTTAAAGCTATGTATGGAGCCTGCCTCCACTACATCACTTCCTAAACTATTCCACTTCCCGACCACTCTGTGACTGAAGAAATACTTCCTAACATCTCTGTGATTCATCTGAGTCTTCAACTTCCAACTGTGTCCCCTTGTTGCTGTGTCCCATCTCTGGAACATTCTGTCTCTGTCCACTTTGTCAATTCCTCTCAGTATCTTATATGTTGTTATCAAGTTCCCCCTATCTCTCCTGTCCTCCAGTGTCGTCAGGTCGATTTCCCTTAACCTCTCCTCGTAGGACATACCCCTTAGCTCCGGGACTAGTCTTGTTGCAAACCTTTGCACTTTCTCGAGCTTCTTCACGTGCTTGGCTAGGTGTGGGTTCCAAACTGGTGCTGCATACTCCAGTATGGGCCTAACGTACACAGTGTACAGGGTCCTGAACGATTCTTTATTAAGATGTCCGAATGCTGTTCTTAGGTTTGCTAGGCGCCCATATGCTGCAGCAGTTATTTGGTTGATGTGCGCCTCAGGAGATGTTCCTGGTGTTATAATCACCCCAAGGTCATTTTCCTTGATTGAGGGTTGCAGTCTCTGGCCCCCTAGGCTGTAGTCCGTCTGCGGTCTTCTTTGCCCTTCCCTAATCTTCATGATTTTGCTTTGCAATTGGTGGGGTTGAACTCCAGGAGCCAATTGCTGGACCAGGCTTGCAGCCTGTTCAGATCCCTTTGTAGTTCTGCCTGGTCCTCGTCCGACTGAATTCTTCTCATCAACTTTACATCATCTGCAAACAGGGACACTTCGGAGTTTATTCCTTCCGTCATGTCGTTCACAAATACTAGAAACAGCACTGATCCCAGGACTGACCCCTGTGGTACCCCGCTCGTCACCGGCGCCCACTCTGACACCTCACCACGTACCATGACTCGCTGCTGTCTTCCTGACAGTGTGTGTGTACTCACCTAGTTGTACTCACCTAGTTGTGGTTGCAGGGGTCGATTCATAGCTCCTGGCCCCGCCTTTTCACTGGCCGCTACTGGGTCATGCTCCCTGCTCCATGAGCTTTATCATACCTCTCCTTAAAGCTATGTATGGAACCTGCCTCCACTACATCGCTTCCCAAGCTATTCCACTTCCCGACCACTCTATGACTGAAGAAATACTTCCTAACATCCCTGTGATTCATTTGAGTCTTCAACTTCCAACTGTGTCCCCTTGTTGCTGTGTCCCATCTCTGGAACATTCTGTCTCTGTCCACCTTGTCTATTCCTCTCAGTATCTTATGTGTCGTTATCATGTCCCCCCTATCTCTCCTGTCCTCCAGTGTCTTCAGGTCGATTTCCCTTAACCTCTCCTCGTAGGACATACACCTTAGCTCCGGGACTAGTCTTGTTGCAAACCTTTGCACTTTCTCTAGCTTCTTTACGTGCTTGGCTAGATGTGGGTTCCAAACTGGTGCTGCATACTCCAGTATGGGCCTAACGTACACAGTGTACAGAGTCCTGGCTCCGCCTCTTCGCTGACCGCTACTAGGTCCTCTTTCTCCCTGCTCCGTGAGCTTTATCAAACCTCGTCTTAAAACTATGTATGACTCCTGCCTCCACTACGTCACTGTCCAGGCTATTCCACTTCCTGACAAATCTGTGACTGAAGAAATTCTTCCTAACCTCCCTTTGACTCATCCAAGTCGTCAACTTCCAACTGTGACCCCTTGTGTCTGTGCCCTGTCTCTGGAACATCCTGTCTTTGTCCACCTTGTCAATTCCTCGCTGTATTTTATATATCGTTATCATGTCTCCCCTAACCCTCCTGTCCTCCAGTGTCGTCAGGTCGATTTCCCTTAACCTCTCCTCTTAGGACATGCCCCTTAGCTTTGGGACTAGTCTTGCTGCAAACCTCTGTACTTTCTCTAATTTCTTGACGTATTTGACCAGGTAGGGGTTCCAAACTGGTGCTGCATACTCCAGTATGGGCCTGACCTAGCCTATACTTTGTCTGCGGTCTTCTTTGCCCTTCCCCGATCTTCATGCATTTGGCGGGGTTAAATTTGAGGAGCCAGTTGCTGAACCATGCTAGCAGCCTGTCCAAGTCTCTTTGTAGTCCTGCCTGATCCTCATCAGATTTGATTCTACTCATTAACTTCACGTCATCTACAAATAGGAACACTTTTGAGTCTATCCCTTCCGTCATGTCATTCACATATACCAAAAACAGCACTGGTTCTAGGTCTGACCCCTGTGGAACCCCGGTCGTCACAGGCGCCTTCTGTGACACCTCGTCACATATCATGACTCGTTGTTGCCTCCCTGTCAGATATTCTCTGATCCATTGCAGTGCCTTTCCTGTTATGCATGCTTTTGCCCCAACCTCTTGTGAGGAACTGTTTCGAAGGCCTTCATGCAGTCCAAGAAAATGCAATCTACCCACCCCTCTCTCTCGTATCTTACTTATGTTACCTTGTCATAAAACTCCAGTAGGTTTGTGACAGAGGATTTTCCTTCCCTGAAACCGTGCTGGTTGTCATTTATGAGCTTGTTCCTTTCTAGGTGCTCCACCACTCTCCTCCTGATAATCTGAACCGAAAAAACTATGAATTAAATCAAATAGCTGGAAGCATAATAATCATCTAATTCTACACTTTATCACATTCAAGAATATGGTACATGGTTTTTAAGCACAGCACACGTCGCTGAGTCAAAAAGAAACACTACCTTACACAACAGGGTCGGCACTGCATCAGCGACAGTGATCTCTCTACTCAGTGTGCAGCGTATTATCTCGGACATGTGCGCATGCGCACAACACCCAAACACCGAGTCGCTGGAACTGTGAAGTGCACAGTTCCATACAAGGATTTTTGTAATTTTTTCATGTACTAGGGGATGGCTACTGACATTAAGCTTAAGGATTATATAATGTACAAGTATAAAGAAAGAATTAAAGAAAAAAGACTCATTATATAGAATCTTATCGATAATATCGAGTGAAAATAGGGGTGCTGCAGTTCTGCAGTGCCTATACATGAGCCGCTACTGACTGGGGCTATATTTGCCATCTTCCATACTTCAGGTAGCTGCCCAGTTTCAATGGATGTGTTGAAGATTTTTGTTATTGGTACACACAGTGTCTCTGCTCCCTCTCTAAGGACCCACGGAGAGATGTCCGGTCCCACTGCCTTTGAGGGCTTAATACACAAAGATATTATTAAACACTGCATCAACTGCCTGAGGCATATTCTTGGCCATCTTGTAATATCTACTTCATAAAATGTACATTACTATAATTACACCCCACTATGTATATTACTAGAAATAAAAAATTTGAATTTGAATTTGAATTTGAATTTGACTTAAAAATAAATCAGGGAATCTGTCTCAAGTCCCACCATTTTTGTACAAGCGAGCGGCCCATGTCCTTTCGCATGCTATTTCATGAATTTTTAACAAATCACTAGAAACTAGCACTTTCCCGACACTACTCAAGACAGCAAGGGTTACACCAATACACAAAGGTGGTGACCCAACAGATGTAAACAGCTATAGGCCAATATCAAACTTACCGTTGCTATCCAAAATCTTCGAGAAACTCGTGCACAAGAGATTATATTCGTCTATAACTGCACAAAGCATACTCAACCCCTGCCAATTTTGCTTCAGAAAAAATAAAAGCACTAACGATGCAATTGTAAAATTGCTAGACCTCCTTTACACAGCACTGGAAAATAAGGAATATCCATTAGGACTTTTTATTGACCTAAGGAAAGCTTTTCACACAGTAGACCACGGCATCCTACTCCACAAACTTGACCATTATGGTGTAAGAGGCCATGCACTTGCATATTTCAAATCCTACCTTACTAATAGGTATCAGTACGTCACCATTAAAGACAACCTCATCATCACGACCACTTGATACTGGAGTGCCACAGGGAAGTGCCCTTGGTCCCCTGCTCTTCCTCTGATACATCAATGATCTTTCCAACGTATCACAACACCTGAAACCAATTCTCTTTGCTGACGACACGACTTATGTCATCTCCCACCCAAATCTTGCCACACTCAACACCAATGTTAACGAGGAGCTACTAAAAATATCTACTTGGATGACAGCCAATAAACTTACACTTAACACTGATAAAACCTTCTGTATTATGTTTTTTAACAGCTGGTGTTGCACAACTGAACATTAAGATTGACAACACTCTTATTGCTAAACATAATGAGGGCAAATATCTGGGCCTACACCTCGACAGTAACCTGAAATTTAGCACCCATATTTAACACATAACAAAAAAAAAGTATCCAAAACAGTTGGGATCCTCTCCAAGATACGTTACTACGTGCCACTATCAGCCCTTCTCACACTACTATTCACTCATCTATCCCTACCTCACCTTGCTATTTGTGCTTGGGAATCAACAGCAGCAACACACCTAAAGCCAATAATAACCCAACAAAAAGCCGCAATAAGAATTATCACGCAATCCAATACTAGGCAACACTCCCCCTCCCCAATCTTCAAAGATCTAAACTTACTCACTGTATAGAACATCCACACTTACTACTGTGCAACCTACATTTACAGAACCATAAATTCCAATATTAAACCTGAACTAAAACACTTTCTTGATAGTTGTGACAAGATCCACAGGCACAACACCAGGCACAAAAATCTATATGACATTCCCCGTGTCCGGCTAAACCTATACAAAAATTCAATGTACATTAAAGGGCCTAAAATCTGGAACTTCCTGCCTGAAAACTCTAGAACTGCAGACACAACCATCACTTTCAAAACTACCGTTAAAAAACATTATATCTCCCTGACACACCCCACCGTCAGCTAAATACATGAAAACATTTTTCACCAACATGGCGGCAGCTGGTAGACGTCTCATCAACACTGTCTGTCTTGAAATAGTGAAGTGCGTGTTATACCCGTCCTCAGCTGCTACAGTCTTACCTATGGTGTTGAAGGATATCTACAAGATCGACATAGGTGACCTATATGGTGTGGCCCTAAATGGACTAACCAGAGTATTTGTGAAATTGTCGTCATCTCAGCAGTATGAAAGGTTGGTCGACAAGTATCAAGATCAAGTATATGCCGTTAACTCAAGTATGGAGGTGCGGTTGAGGGACGTTTCATGGTTCTATACATGGATAAGGGTGAGAAACGTACCATTTGAGGCAGATCCAGTGGATTTAACGGCAGTCTTCAAAGAATACAGAATTGTACATGCAGCAAACGTGGGAAATTGGCATGAGGGACCCTTCGAAGGACTCATGGAGGGGTCTTATTCATTGAAGATGTCCATCAGGCAGCCCATACCATCATACGTAGTTATGCCTGAGTTCAGGACCCAGGTGTACGTAACGTATGTGGGTCAATGATGGACGTGCCATTCATGTGGAGCATTCGAACATGTAGCAGCGAATTGTCCAAAGAGAGGGCAGCAACGATTTGAGGAGGGTACGAATCGAACAAGCAAGATGGAAGAGGAACAGGAAACAACTATGTTGGGGCAGGAGCCATCTACACGGTCATGGAGTGAGATAGTGGAGGG
>WNWK01052676.1:0-12111 GCA_009830355.1 Cherax destructor
CAGATTCAGGTGTCATCTGCAAGGAAGACAAAGCACTGTGGCTTATATCCCTGTCAATGTCTGTATGAGGATGAGGAATAGGATGGGAGCAAGTACTGTGCCTTGTGGAACAGAGCTTTTCACAGTAGCTGCCTCAGACTTTACTCTGTTGACTACTACTCTTTGTGTTCTACGTGTTAGGAAATTATAAATCCATCTACCAACTTTTCCTGTTATTCCTTTATCACGCATTTGTGTGCTATTACACCATGGTCACACTTGTCAAAGGCTTTTGCAAAATCTGTGTATATAACATCTGCATTCTGTTTATCTTCTAGAGCATCCAGGACCTTGTCGTAGTGGTCCAGTAGTTGGGACAGACAGGAGCGACCTGCTCTAAACCCATGCTGTCCTGGGTTGTGCAATTGATGGGTATCAAGATGGGTGGCGATCTTGCTTCTTAGAACCCTTTCAAAGATTTTTATGATATGGGACGTTAGCGCAATTGGTCTGTAGTTCTTTGCTATTGCTTTACTGCCCCTTTGTGGAGCGGGGCTATGTCTGTTGTTTTTAGTAGCTGCGGGACGATCCCAGTGTCCATGCTCCCTCTCCATAGGATGTTAAAGCATGTGATAGGGCTTCTTGCAGTTCTTGATGAACACGGAGTTCCATGAGTCTGGGCCTGGAGCGGAGTGCATGGGCATGTCATTTATTGCCTTTTCAAAGTCATTTGGCGTAGTGATGATGTCAGAAAGGCATGCGTCTGTCAAGTTCTGTGGCACTCTCATGAAAAAATCATTTAGGTTTTCGATTTTCAGTCTGGTTAGTGGCTCGCTAAAGACTGAGTCATACTGGGATTTAAGTAACTCACTCATTTCCTTGCTGTCATCTGTGTAGGACCCATCCGGTTTAAGTAGGGGCCCAATACTGGTTGTTGTTCTCGACTTTGATTTTGCATAGGAAAAGAAATACTTAGGGTTTCTTTCAATTTCATTTATGGCTCTTAGTTCTTCCCGTGTCTCTTGATTCCTATAAGATTCCTTTAGTTTTAATTCGATGTTTGCTATTTCTCTGACTAGTGTCTCCCTACGTATTTCAGAGATATTGGCCTCCTGTAGCCGCTCCGTTATTCTGTGCCTTCGCCTGTATAGGGAGCGCCTCTCTCTTTCTAGTTTGCATCTTCTCCTCCTTTTCCTTAAGGGAATTTGCCTTGAGCAAACCTCAAGTACCACAGAGTTAATTTGTTCTAGACATAGGTTGGGATCCGTGATGTGTTGTGTTGCTTTCACCATCATTCAACCGAGATGGAAGATGCGTGTGTAAGCGAGATAACATGAATGATGAGAGGGGATGTGATGATGCTTGTTACTCCAGACACCATAACTAGAGCACTCTGTCTCTAATTATCTGCCGGAATAAGCAAGCCATGGTTCAGGTGTCTTTGAGTAGTAGCTTTATCGTTGTACACCCTGTTGTATGTACCAGCGCACACTATTATTATTTACCTGTAGCTGGGGAAAGAGCTGTCTTGGTTAGCGAGAGCTGTTAGGTGTCTGCGGGAGATCAGAGAGATCTGAACCTCCACAGAACGTGAAATCGAGAGAGACAAAGCTGAGACTGTGCTGAGTGAATGGAAGACTGAGCTGAGAGTAAATACAAATACATTTAATATATTGCTTCCCTTTATCCCAGTAATATTGCCCTATTTATTTATATTAAGATCGAGTATTATTATAAAGACTTGTAGAATTGTAAAAGTGAATTCTTTAATAACGAAAGTGCATATTCCCTCGATTATAGTCTTTACTGCTACCTATATAGCTTCTACCGCTGTTAAAAGTGATGTTTTCCCCTCACCTGCCCACATTACGCAGATGCTATATGCTTCACATCTGTATTTCACATTCGTCTGCTCCTACACCCGATTATTGACACATGGGTGACACCAGTGCCGCGTGTCCCCCACCTCCCGTCCACCATACGAAGGTGTTCCAAGACTCTCAGAGTCGGGACGGACTTCTCTTGTCACCTTTAGCAAACACCCGTCATTATCAGTAATAACTCAATTCATGTTCTTTATTCTTCAATAGCAACTCTTCCTTTTTAACTAATTTTTTCGACAGTTCTACTTCGAAACTGATATTTCATCTTCGTATTATCATTATAATTATTATTATTCATATCTTAGCTGGGAGTCGCTGACCTGGTAAAGCCCGACAAAGAGCGAAACGCAGACATTACAGCGCCCTTAGCAAATATCTATTTATATGAGTAGGTCCCTGCACCTGCTGTCGTATTAATACTCCTAGTTACTCGTCTCTATAATTCTGTGTGATGTAAGTAGGTCCCTGCACCTGCTGTCGTATTAACGCTCCTAGTTACTCGTCTCTATAATTCTGTATAATGTAAGTAGGTCCCTGCACCTGCTGTCGTATTAATACTCCTCGTTGCTCGCCTCTATAATAATTCTCTATCACTAAAAGTTTATGCTCTATGACTCGTTAGTTAATGGGGTTTTAAACCTATCGCCTTCACGAGGGACATTAAGAATGCATGTAACTTTTCCTCCACCAGACAAGAATACTATAATCACTGAAAAGGGATTAAAGTAAAATCTCAAGTGTATAAACCGTACTGTCTTTGACTCACAGTCGTTATCTCATTAGTATCTAAATTTATCTGCTGTCTGCTGCTGCCCCAACTAACTCCACCAACTAATCTCACTTCTTTGATGGTCTTACCGAGCCTCAGGGAGAAGTGGCTTTCAACTTCGCTACTCTTAATGATGTGGATCAACTTAGTCATCAACCTACACGTGTTCTGGGTCAACATTCAACACATCCCCTCAGTCCATCTGTTTTCATTTCACTGGTCTCTCGTGTTGTTTTCCTAAATGTGCTTTGATTAGGAACTCCTGAAAACAGCATTATCTTGTCATCTCGTCTCTGGTATTTCCTCCCTAATATACAGCGATGTTTACTAACCTTGTAGCATCAATAAAGCATTTAAACTACTAGGAACGCATCAAAGCACTTGCATTGTATTTTCTGGAACGAAGAACAGAGATACCTGATATTACGTACATAGAAGATAGTGAAGGACTAGAACCCAACTCTGAGTACCTCCATAACAACGTACTGGGGTGAGAGATTTGGGAAGAATTGTAAAATAGACCCAGTAGAAAATAGGGGGGTCATGTGCACAATGAGAAAACAGTGTCAACATCCGTGATCCAGGACTTTTCAACCTGCTTCTAGAAGATATCGGAAATAACGCCGGAGCAAATGCAAAAGTCTTTCTAAAAGAAAGTGGACAACCACTTCTGCCAAATGACAGATCAAGCAGGCTGTGATGGCCAAGTGGAGAAGCTGGCCATCACAGCAACAGCCTGGTTGAACAAGTACTCAACAGAAAAGTCTGGTCCAAGGTCTGCGAGGGAAGAAAGTGGTCATAGATATTTTACAGGTATTGTACTCATCCCTTCCCTCCTTCGTCCTTCTGTATGCTTAGTTTACATTCCATTATTGTCCGCCCTGGAGATAGCGCACAACAGTCACTTCCTGCGGAAGTAAAGACAGAGGAATGTATAATGTACATGTGATAATCTCCTGCAGGAGAGCAGCTACACATGCCTCAGGAAGGATGCTGCAACATTCCTCTCAAAACATCACATGTAAACAGACTATGTACACACTCGTATAACTTCATGTATCAAATTCAGAAATTTCTCTCAGTTTGTTCTCACTCCGCCACAGTTTCATTGTATGAGGGATGCAAAAGAAAAAAAAAAACCAGAATACTAGCTAAAATTTCTCGCTGCGTCTAGGGCGCAGTTGTATGTAATGGGTGTGACTCGGGATCAAAACTTTGTACGGTGTGGATGGCCGGAAACGGCCTACCATGTCGTATACTTTTGTGAAGAATTAATAAGGGGGAGGAACTGGTTTCAGGACGTCCTACGACAGGTAGGCGGTGAGGGGTTGTCAATGCTTAGGGCGTTAAGTTTAGAGGTATGGGGATGTTCGGATGCGGTCCGACGATCGGTTTCGTACTTGGTACTCGATTTTTTATATGTTTCTTGGGGGATGCGGGAGATTAGAAGTGCGACGCGCATCAGGGCACTGGCGTGTCGGGTTTACAGAACGAAATGTAGAAATCGTGAAGTGTATGGACATAGCTGGGAGAGAGACTTTTCGTTGGGATATAGACATCTAACGATGGATATATTAAAGGGTTTGTGACATCCACTACGTGTTGAATGGTACCATGACGGAGCGTGTGGGCTGGTCTTCGGTGAGGGGGGAGGGTGTTTTTCATTTTATGTATGAAGTGCGCTAGTGAAAAGGTGTGCAAGATGTGGGATGTGGCCTAGGATGAGGGAAGGTGACCTGTAGTTGGTCCATGGGTTAGGTTCTCGGTGTGATTGTTGACTCAGACTGGGGGAGTTCAAAATGGAGACAGTGCATGGTATTATCATTTTGGTGGAACTGTTAGTTATTAAGTGGTAGGTAAACTTCTTTTGTATGGAGAGAGTCGGTCTTATATAGTAGTATAGAGGTATGAGAGTTGGATATTCAAATCCGGCTATTTAGTCCGAAGACTTTCAGAGACAGTGACAACCCATTGTGCCAAATAAGGGATATATCCTCTGTTTGCGTTACTTTTATGGCCTTTCATAGGACCGACTCAGATTGTGCGAATTGACAACATGGAGAGATTTCCAAGTTGTATATCTGGTGGATAGAACATAGTATACAATTAGGCTATGATTCTTATTAGTGTTGCTTGGTCATGTGTTAAAATTTCTTATGTGGTCCGATGTATACTGATAATATGTACTGAGGTTTAGTTAGGTGCTTTGTGTACCTAATAAGAGGGGGGGGGAGAATTAAGAGCATAAGAGATCTAATGCCAGAGAACCTAAGGTTTTTCTGATATCAAAAGGACACCTAGTGTTGTGTTAGGGAGCACGACAAAGCATGTGGAGAGTTATGGCAATTAACCTTGGATGGTCTGCTTACCAGGAACAAGACCTGTGGTAGGAGAATTGTGTTTTGTAGCCTCGAATGTTTTGTAATGATTGGAGACGTAAACTTAGGTGCTTCTTGATCCCCATGTAACACACACGAGAGTCGGACTGGAGTCCAGTGTCCACAAAGATAATTTGTATTGAACAAAAATGTGTTTCGACCTAACTTGTATGTAATACTAAGGCAAACGAACAACATCTATGTATGGTCAAATAGTATACATGGTAAGGTTGATTTTGATTTGTATCATATTAGGTATCCTTTTATTGTATTGTATATACCTGTATGTACCGTTTTCAATAAGATGTAAAAGTTTTTTTTTTAAATAACGGTATCAACATATTTAAAGTACACATGGTTAGATGTTTATGTTTAGAGTTCGGAGATATGATATATTATGTTGAGAAACACTGTGTTGGGATCTCAACACAAATAAGAAGGGGTTTCCCTTGTGATTTGTACTGTGTGGAGCTGCAGGAGGGTCCAGCTACTAGAGCACGTGTGGTACGGTGCTCCGGGAGGGGGGGGGGGTTCTTGGTACACGATATACGTGTCTTTAAAAAAATACACAGAATTAAGAATAAATACACGAGAAGTATAAGCGGGGTGCGGATATTTTTTTCCCCTTGAGAAACGACCCCGTAATTCTCCCTCGCCGACACAGATCTCAGCCTTTTTCTCAAACTAAAAACTCTAGAATATTTCATTAGTCGTTACTATATATCCCCTCTCTAGGAATAACCCTTCCCCCTCACACCACAACTCCAGTGGGTTTAGCGGTTTTTATATATAAGAAACACTTACGTAAATCTTGAAGAAAACAAAATTATGGATTTCTTTTATGGTATTTCAGTCATGTGTAGCGAATTGGGGAAGAGATTGAAGGAAATGTATTTTAGCGTGTTAACTATCCACAATACGAGGCTTATGGCATTCTACTGAGACGTCGTTTCGTCCACCAGAATCAATGAAGTCTCTGGTGGGCGAAACGTTTTCACAATTAACTGACACAGTTAATCGGTATATTCTCCCATTGATATACTTGGTATATCAATAACAGAGTATACGGCTGCGTTTTAAGTGGTCAAAGGTAGAGAGTTAATCTTGGTAAATAACGAACATATACCTCTGATATACCTCTGAAGGTTTTCGAGATGTATCCGGCTCTCTCAGCCCGGCCTTGGGCCAGGCTTGTCTGCTGCTGATGACACGATTATCATTATATTCATGGATGTGGTGTTAGAAGTGAGTGTTACGGGGGAGGATGAGGTGTTAGGGGAGGGAGAGAGAGTGCTAGGAAAAAGAATGGGAGTGTTAGAGGAAAGAATGTGTCAGGGAAAAGAATGTGTTAGGGGTAAGCATGTGAGTGTTAAGGAAAAGAATGTGTGTTAGGGAAAAGAATATGTTAGGGAAAAGAATGTTTGTTTGGGGAAATTAACTTAAGTTTTGGGGAAACATTGTGATAGTAGGGAGATGTAAGACAAACGTAGTACACTGAACAACAATAAAATACCAACCCGTCCTCTTAACCACAGACATCAAGTCACTCTTGTAAAAACAGTCAAAAGGGTGACTGTTAAAGGCGTCTTGAATAGATGAATTATATAACACTGCTCAGATAATGTGTAGTCGCTCCCCGTTATCTATTCCCACCGCAAACTATCTTTTTCAATCGCCTCTTATCTAATATTTATAAGTTTTTGTGCGGTGCTATGTTAGTTTGAAATTTTCTGTGGATAAAGAGCTAACCTAACCTAACCTAGCCTTACCTAGCCTAACATAACCTAGGTCAGTAATGTGCTGCTAACCGTATGTGAAGAATCTAGTTAAACGCTCGAATGATAATGTTTGAGTTGGATAATCAAGCTGTTTGTTCCGTCCTGTTGCACCTAATGAAATTCACGAAACACAGGAGTATATACGATTTGTTTTATATTGTGTTAAACTGTGTTTTATCTAATAGATAAAACGAAAGCACGGATAGACATAGATATATTTTGTAATGTTCTTTGTGGATACTGTTCTCTCAATACATTCCCAAATATTGTAAAAGTGTTTAATTCTTCAACTTTTCGAATTTCTAAACCATTTGCATCACACACACAGATATGTGAATAGTGTGAAATGTGGAAGAAAGTGTAAAATAGAGCCAGTGAAAAGCAGACACACCATGAACCCATTAAGAGAACTCTGTGTCAACATCAGAGGTCCAAGACTACTCAACATACTACCATTACACATCAGACAAGATGCTAAAAATTTCAAGACAAAACTGTATTAGCTACGTGGGCCTGCATGCCGCCAACAGCAACAGTCTTGTCGAACATTCGGCAGAAAAGGCTGGCCCCAGGCCAGGCTACGAGGGTAGGAGAGATGCTAAAATCGACCGCAGGCATATCAAAGGCATATACCGACATGTTTATGGCATTTTATTGAGAAAACGTTTTGCCCACCAGAGAGTTTATCAATTGATTGAAGCCCCTGGTGGTCGAAACGTCTTCTCAATAAAATGCGATAAAGAACAAATTGTGTTTTATTAAATTATCAAAGTATAGAGATCAGTATGTCCAATTAAAATACAGAAATAAAACTGAAGTACCTTGTTTCACCCATCGGCCTTTAAGCCCGTAAAAAAATATCATGAAATCCCAGCAAATTAGCGGCATTTGACTCCTGGGAAACCTTCATCCGCTTAGTTCTTTGACTTAAGTCTTCAGCGGCATCTTTCTTACACGCCTTCATGACCAAGAAGCATCTTGGAAAGGCACGACGCAGAGAAACTTTTGTTGAAACAACGTTTCACTTTGTTAGAGCTTTATGACGTCAAACTTGATATAATTCTACTCAGAACGTAGCTTCGTTTCAATAGATGCTTTCTCTACATGTGTCTATTCTTCACAGTTTTAGGAAAAGTCATTCGGATGCATTACGATCAGACGCTGAAGAGAAGAGTGGATTATTATTATTATAATAATCAAAAGAAGCGCTAAACCACAAGGGTTATACAGGAGAGAAGAGTGGAGAGATGATGGAATAGTCCTTTAATGGGCCTCTGTGACATCATGGTATGACTTCGGTTCCCTTCGTACGATTTCGTTGAAATATTTATCACAGTCTCTAGGCATGATGAATAGTGTGTGGTATGAGTTGCATTACGATCGTCCAATAAATAAAGTTATAAAAAATAAAAATGTGAAAAGTTGGACATGGCAACATTTATAGCAATCCTGATCAATATTGGCAATCTCGAGATTACTTTTGACAATCACAAACGATAAAGCAATGCCAAATTGAATTTATGCAGAACGAAAATAATGTAATAACCCATTTTATGATACAAAAAAAAATAATGTCGACTTTCTTTATAATTTTTTTTTTTTTGCATTTTACACCCATGGTATGCAAAAATGGAAGGGATTTTAGCCGGTATTTGAACAACAAAAGTCATAGAATGTCCCCTGAATACAAATATTGTGTAAAACTCATAATGATCTGTTCATAAATAATGGTTTGGGTTCAAAAGATATCCCAAAAATGCACTTTCAAGAAAAATACAGAAATGTATTGAGCCTTAGTAAATGGTGTGTAAATATACTCATAGTGCCTTTATATTTTTATTGAGAGTAGAACTGGCTGGCCACATCTAGGGTGGCCACATATTGAACATTTATTTTGCTCTTCGATCCTTTTGGTCGGCCAAGTCCACGTCGGGTGGCCAGAGGTAAGTTTACTTGAAGTTTTCAAGGTCGGCCACGTGAACGTGGGGTGGCCAAAGGTAATGGCCACATCTGGGTTTGTCGTGGAAGTGGCCACACCTGCGATGGGCGTGGTGGTGGCCCTAGAGTTGCTGGCCACATCTGCAGTGCTCTTATATTTTTCTTCCTTTGTGTACAGCGTAAAGAACTACCGAATAATTCATCAGCTGTGAAAGAATCTTGAGAGAGAGAGAGAGAGAGAGAGAGAGAGAGAGAGAGAGAGAGAGAGAGTGTGTGGTGGCGTCACCGGTTGAGCTGCTGCCTCCCTCTTTGCTTTGTTTGCTTCTCTAACTTTACGCATTGCTTCTAAGCGGTTCCTCATCTTCCTGCTAATGTTATAGGCATACTGTTTCTTCTTGTAAACCATTGTGTACAGCAAATATATGCAATGGAAGGCGAAAAAAAATAACGTCCCGTTGTCACACAGAGCAGCGACCCTCTACTCTCCTCTGACTTCAAGTCGGTACTGATGGTGGTGGTGTGAGCAGTCACCTCTCACAGCTAACCTGATAGTTGCCAATTACTATTTAGAAGATCTGGCACAAAAATACAACAAAATACAACCAAAAAAATGCGAAAATGATACAAGCGCTTATGTCATGACGAGTCACGTCCTATTGTTGTGACGTGAGGCCGCTGATGACGTAGTTACCTTAGTATATTTACGATAACTTTTTATGTAATTGTCGTACAAAATGTTGCCAGATCTTTGCTGACATCAATGACATACGTACTGCTATATAGAAAGTCTCTTGTTATGCTGAGCATTTCGGGCAAATTAAGTCCTTGTCCCAGGATGCGACCCACACCAGACGACTAACACCCAGGTACCCATTTTTCTGATAGGTGAACATGATAATTAGGTGTAAATAGGTAAATAGGTAAAATGGAAGCATACAGGGAAAACAGGAGCACATACCTGATACAGAACGGAATACGGCCAGCAAAATCCCAAGTTCAAATACTCCACCTAACGACTATCTCACTGGCACCTATCCGAACACACTATTCCTAGCCCCAACCAACCCAATAGAAGTTTCACTTAGATATCAACACATTAAAAAACAAAGCAGGTGCCTCCTCTCACGATGGGAGGTCCAAGACCGCTGGGCGGCGTCGGGTCTCCTCTCACGCTGGGCGGCCTCGGGTCTCCTCTCACGCTGGGCGAAGTCGGGCCTCCTCTCACGATGGAAGGTCCAAGACCGCTGGGCGGCCTCGGATCTCCTCTCACGCTGGGCGGCGTCGGGTCTCCTCTCACGCCTCCTCTCACGATGGGAGGTCTCGGGTCTCCAGTAGCGCCGGTTCCTGCCAGGCTCTTCACTCGATGAACCTGTGACAGGTATATACCTGTCTCTTAGGGAAGTGGACTCGGAGACCTCCGTAAGGTCTCCAGAGGAACCATGGTCGCCAGAAGAGTCGCTAGACAAGCTAGAGCTAGTCCAGCTCCTCTCACGCTGGGAGGCGTCGGGTCTCCTCTCACGCCTCCTCTCACGCTGGGAGGCGTCGGGTCTCCTCTCACGCCTCCTCTCACACTGGGAGGCGTCGGGTCTCCTCTCACGCCTCCTCTCACGCTGGGAGGCGTCGGGTCTCCTCTCACGCCTCCTCTCACGATGGGAGGTCTCGGGTCTCCAGTAGCGCCGGTTCCTGCCAGGCTCTTCACTCGATGAACCTGTGACAGGTATATACCTGTCACTTAGGGAAGTGGACTCGGAGACCTCGGTGATAAGGTAGAGTAAGTCCAGCTCGTCCAGCTTCTCGAGCTGGCCAAGGTCGAGAAGCTTCTCGAGCTTCTGGCCAAGGTCGAGAAGCTTCTCGAGCTTCTGGCCAAGGTCGAGAAGCTTCTCAAGGTTCTCGACCTTGGCCAGCTCCTCGAACTGGCCGAGAAGCTTCGCGAGCTTCTCGAAGCTGGCAAAGCTGAGCAAGCTGGGCAAGCTGGGCAAGCTGGGCAAGCTGGGCAAGCTGGCAATTATTTTTACACTAATAACCATTAAATTTGACAGCCCAAGGGGATGGACATATGCACCAGCTATAATGACGTCTGGGATGGCTGCGAAGTCGTGGATCCATCAATAAGCTAAGTAGCTTAATTACAGTCCATTTTATCGTAGGAGTCCATTTCCCTAACACACTGCACTTTTACGAAGATTGATGGACTGAACACAGACTCCATCTAGGGATTGGCAGAGAGCATGTATAGTTCCTTTGTATAAAGGGAAGGGGGATAAAAGAGAGAGTAAGAATTATAGGGGAATAAGGGGGCTTTAGGAAAGGTAGGGGGTGTGTAGACCAAGTGTTTAAAGCTGGGCAAGCTAGGTCGCCGAGGATGATGATGACCTCCATGATAAGCCACAGTGCCGTTACTAACCACGTCGTCTCCACCAGATAAAGTAGCAGTAGAAAACCGCAAATACGGACTAAACGCAATTTTCTTATCATTTTTTATAAACCGAATATATGAAATACGATTTTTATGGGAAGAATAACAACGGAACAAATGAAGTGAAATTTTAAAAGCTGCAACTGGGGATGTGATCCAGTACCATGAGAGATGGAACCTCGACTTCCTTGAGAGCTGGAACTTTGAGTGGTAGTACATGGGATTTATATAATATAAATGTCTAGCTTCTAGCCACTGTACTCCAGACCTTTTTGGCAATGGACTAAACTCTCACTTGTTGCTTATTAAAAACTGCAATTTCGTATTACTTTTTATTATTAATAATATTATTATTGAAGAATAAAATGGCACAATTCTGCAACTTGTTATTATTATTAATTATTATTATTATTATTATTATTATTATTATTATTATTATTATTATTATTATCATCTTTGGAGGAAACATATGTTGGTTGAGCCACCAAGGTTGGTGCTGTCGTTGGGACTGAAGTATTCACAGAATTCAAGAAAGTGACCGTAAGGATGACAATATACTTTGCATTTGGTATGATCATCCTCTATGAAGTAACTGTAGTTATTCCACAGCAAAACTTGCAATATACCAGAATATAGTGATACCAACACCTTTATATGGTGTTAAATTGGGCTATGTAGCTAGAGGGGGGCACTGGATTTTGGGTTTTGTTTGAAACACTATAGGCCCAAATTTTTATAGAATTTTTCAGCGTAGGAAGTAAAATACAGGCGGGATTATTAGAGGTATAATTCAGAGGGTTTTGAAGGTGTTGATGTGGGGTTGGGGATCTAGAGGTGATGGGCGGAATAAAAACCAGAAGGGGTGTATAAATCTGCAGTGGGTAGGAGGCTTTTAAAGGGGGCGCCACACAAGGAAGAAATGGTTTTACAATACACCATTTCATTATATTGCATTTATGTCTTTACCTCT
>WNWK01052677.1:0-12111 GCA_009830355.1 Cherax destructor
GAGATAGTGAAGGGGGAAAAATTAGAACTTGGGATTTTGCTTGCCAGCTTTTACCTTGGTGGAGAAGAAATCATTGAGTTTGTTTGCTGTTTCAATAGGTGGGAGTAGGGGTTCATCTGGTCTTGTTTTTTTGATTGTTCTGTTTGTGGATATCTTTTTGTTCCTAGAATTTCAGATAGAGTTTTCCAGGTCTTTTTATATCACCTTTTAAGTTATGTAATCTGTTCTCATAGACATTTTTTTTTGACCTTCTTATCAGACTGGGTTAGGTTTTGATGAGTAAGCGTTTGTTTGTTCTCTTGATATTTGTCCCATTCTGTACTGTTTTTCACTAGGTGCTTTATATTAATGGACTTGAGCTGCTGAAGGTTAAGGGACTATTTAATCTTTTAGTTGTGATTTGTTTAGTTTTTTAGGGCAGTGCTTATTATAGAGGTATTGGGTCTTTTAAGAAAATTATTAATATAAGTCAGTATCTGGGAAGTTGTCTTATTTTCTGTTTGCCAGTCAATGTTTATCATAGCTGTTATAAAGCTATTTATGCTGTCTCACTATGTAGTCTGAAGGTAACTTTAGTAGTCTCTATTAATTTTCCAGATTTGTTATGAGAAAGGTCGGGTAGTGGTCAGTGGTATTGTCTGTGATTATGCCTGATTTAATGGGATATGGTTTAGTCCAGATGGTCTAATAGAGAGGCACAGGTGTCAGGATTTTGTGGTGTTATTGTCGTAGCAGCAAGCGTTGCTCATAGTGTTGTGGAATTCAGTTACTAGGGGTCCTGATCTTGTAGGAGGTTTATACAGTGGACCCCCGAGTTTGTAAACCCCGGAAATCGTACATTTATGTAAGTATATATTGTAAGTGCTTGTGGAAAAGTATTTTTGGGGTCTAAAATAGACCCCAACCTACGTGACATTTTTCCTTAAACAAACAAACAAACAAATTTTATTTATTGCAGTTACCATGGGTATGGAAGTTACAATGTAAATTGAGTGCAGAGAGCCACTGACATGCCATGGCATTAGGGCAGCTTATTCTAGTCCTTAAAAACTATGTACTTAACCCTTTCAGGGTTTTGACGTACTAAACGGCTTACACGCCAGGCGTTTGACGTACTAGTACGCATAAATTCTAGTGGCTTCAAATCGAGGGGGAGAGCTGGTAAGCCTGCATGTGATAGAATGGTCTATGTGGTAAGTGTAAGTGGGGAAAAAATCTATGCACCCGCATTGCATTGTGGGAGTGGTAATTCAGTGCGTTTGTCACCAAGCCATGCGTAAGGAATACCTCACTCCAGCAGTGTGAGTGGTGGGGAAGGCAGTGGGGAGGGGGTAAGGCAGTGGGAAGGTGGGGAAGGCAGTGGGGTTTGTGTAAACAACATTGGCTGGCTGGCTGGCTGGGGCTGGCTGGCTGAGCTTGGGGCTGGCTGGCTGGCTGGGGCTGGCTGGTTAGCTGGGGCTGCTAGCTAGGCGCTGGCTGGCGCTGGCTGGCTGGCTGGCTGGCTGGCTGGCTGTGGCTGGCTGGCTGGCTGGCGGGCTTTCTTTCTGTTGCTGGCTGGGGCTGGCAGGCTGGCTGGCTTGATGGCTGGCTGGGGACCTAGCTGGGGCTGGCTGGCTGGCTGTGGCTGGCTGGGGCTGGCAGGTTGGCAGGCTGGCTGGCTGGCTGGCTGGCTGGCTGGCTGGCTGGCTGTGGCTGGCTGGCTGGCTGGCTGGCTGGCTGTGGCTTTGGCTGGCTGGCTTTCTTTCTGTTGCTGGCTGGGGCTGGCAGGCTGGCTGGCTTGATGGCTGGCTGGGGATGCTAGCTGGGGCTGGCCTGGCTGGCTGTGTCTGGCTGGGGCTGCAGGTTGGCAGGCTGGCTGGCTGGGGCTGGCAGGCTGGCTGGCTGGGGCTGGCAGGCTGGCTGGGGGGCTGGTGGGCTGGCTTTCTGTATCTGGCTGGGGCTGCGGGCTGGCAGATGGCTGGCGGGAGGGCTGGCTAGCTAGGGCTGACTGGCTGGGGCTGTTAGCTAGGGCTGGTGGGCTGGCTGGCTGTAGCTGGCTGGGGCTGGCTGTGGCAGGCTGGGGCTGGCTGGCTGGGGTTGGCTGGGGATGGCTGGCTGTCTGTCTGTCTGTCTGTTTGTCTGTCTGTCTGTCACACAGGTACACATAAATTCAAATTCAAATCCTTTATTTCATGTAATACAAGGTGGGGGGTACTTATAGTTATACATTAAAGTTGATATTACAAGATGGCCAATAATATGCCTTAGAGTATCCAGGCTTTTTCAGGCAGTCTTATGATAGGTCTTACTCAATAGCTATACAATGGATATACAGATTGTAAGGTTAGGTTTACAAAATTTAGGTACTGGAATTTAAACATTGAGAATTTAACAATTAGTATAAAAGTTAGCAATTAGTTTATAATATTAATGATAAAGGTGATATATTGGCATATTATAGATTCTATATTGGAGTATCTTAGGCAAACTTATGACTAGCTTAAGTATTATGGAGCAATAGTTGTATTAGAATTTTGGTTGGAACTGTGCAAATTAAGGGGAATCACAGATATCAATGGTATTTTGCTGTGGTTAGTAATGTGCAAATTAAGGAGAATCACAGATATCAATAAGTGTATTTTGCTGTGGATATGTGCAAGATAAAGTAGTTTCGTAGGTTAACTCCGGTTGGGGCGTAAGTGAGATAAGATGTTTTAACGGTGCTTTTGAAAAGGAGGTTGTGTCTGCAGTTCTAGAGTTTTCAGGCAGGGAGTTCCAGATTTTAGGCCCTTTTAAAGGCATTGAATTTTTGTATAGATTTAGTCGGACAGGAATGTCAAAGAGATGTTTATAGTCTGGTTTATGTCTATGGGTCCTGTCACAACTGTCAAGAAAGTGTTTTAGCTCAGGGTTAAAGTTGGAATTAATGGTTCTATAAATGTAGATAGCAGAGTAGTAAGTATGGATGTTCTGGACAGTGAGTAGGTTTAGGTCTTTGAAGAGTGGGGGTGTGCTGCCTAGCGTTGGATTGTGTGATAATTCTTACTGCGGCTTTTTGTTGGGTTATTATTGGCTTTGGGTGGGTAATTGCTGTTGATCCCCATGCAAATGGCATATATTGAGGTAAAGGGATAGATGAGTGAGTAGTATAGTGTGAGTAGGGCTGATTGTGTAATAATCGTATCTTAGAGAGGATCCCCACAGTTTTGGACACTTTCTTTGTTATGTGTTGGATATGGGTGCTGAATTTCAGGCTGCTGTCAAGGTGAAGGCCCAGGAACTTGCCTCGTTATGTCTAGCAATAGGTGTAGAGTTGATCTTAATGTTTAATTGTGGATCATCTGTTCTATTGCCAAACATAATATAGAAGGTCTTATCAGTGTTAGTGTAAGTTTATTGGCGTCATCCATGTTGCTATTTTTATTAATTAAATCGTTAACAATGGTGTTAAGCGTGGCAAGGTTTGTGGAGATGACATAAGTTGTATCGTCAGCAAAGAGTATTGGTTTCAAGTGTTGTGATACATTGGGAAGATCATTGATGTATAAGAGGAAGGGAGGGGACCAAGGACACTTCCTGCGGTACGCGGTGTCTAGTGGTAGTGTCGTGGAGGATGTGTCTTTAATAGTGACATACTGGTACCTATTAGTGAGTAGGATTTGAGGTATGCTAGTGCATGACCTCTTATTCCATAATGGTCAAGTTTGTGAGTAGGATGTGGTTTACTGTGTCAAAAGCTTTCCTTAAGTCAAAAAAAAGTCCTAGTGGATATTCCTTATTTTCAAGTGCTGTGTAAAGCAGGTCTATCATTTTTACTATTGCATCGTTAGTGCTTTTATTTTTCCTGAAGCCAAATTGGCAGGTTGAGTATGCTTTGTTAGTTATAAACAGTATAACTTTGTGCACAAGTTTCTGAATATTTTGGATAGCAATGGTAGATTTGATATGGCCTATAGTTATTTACGTCTGTAAGGGTCACCACCTTGTGTATTGGTGAACCCTTGCTGTTTTGAGTAGTGTTGGGAAGGTGCTAGATTCTAATGATTTGTTAAAAAGTAAAGAAATAGGATATGAAAGGACATGAGCTTCTCGTTGTATATTAAGGGTGGAACTTGAGACAGATGTCCTGATTTATTTTTAAGTGACTTGATTATCATGGAGACTTCAGTGGGTTCTGTAGGTGCAAGATATAAGGAGGATGGGAAATTCCATCTAGGTAATCACTTGCTCGGGCATTGGTATCTGGAATTTTACTGGCAAGATTTGATCCTATAGTTGAGAAGAAGTCATTTATCTTGTTTACTGTATCAATAGGCTGTAGTGGTGTTTCGTTTGGTTTAGTTAGGACAATATCCCTATTTTTTTCTGTTTGTGGGTGCCCATAATCTGTGAGAGTGTTTTCCAGGTCTTTTTATATCTCCTCTTGTTTCAGTGAATCTGCTGGAGTAGTACAATTGTTTGGCTTTTTTATTAGTTTGGTGAGAACTGATGAATAGTGTTTAACAAACTCCTTATGTATGAGTCCCCGTCTATATTGCTTCTCATATTGATGTTTCTTGTTAATGGATTTTAGTAAGTTGTTAGTTAGCCATGGGCAGCCTAACCGTTTATTCGTAATCTGTTTCATTTTTATAGGACAATGTTTGTTGTATAGTCTATGTAATTTATTAAGAAAGGTGTCTGTCCACTCATCGATACCCTTGGCATTTGGGAATTCTGTAGCCCAATCAACTGTGTCTAGCTCTGTTGTGAAGTTATTTATTGAAGCTTGGTCATGGAGTCGGAATGAAACTTTGGTGTATTCTAGGGCGGTTTACTAATGTTTGTTAAGAGGAAGGTGGGGTAGTGGTCTGTGGTGCTGTCTGTTATTATCCCCGATTTAAGGGGGGCTAGGATATTGGTCCATATATGGTCGATTATGGTTGCACTTGTATCGGTAAGTCTAGTTGGTTTGGTTATTGTTGGTATGAGAAGTGTGTTGTTCATATTGTTGATGAAATCGGTTACTGGCTGGTCATCTGGTAGGCCAAGGTTGATGTTGAAGTCTCCAGCTAAGATAAGGTGGTGTTTGTTCAATTGGTTGTTTGTTATTTGCGTTTTTAGTTGATCGCTAAAACTTGGGATGTTTGTATGAGGCATCCGGTAAATGGCCCCGATGGTTATGGGAGTCTTAAGGTTTTTGCAGTAAATTTAGCAAAATATATTCTCCATATTCATCATTATAGCAATTGGTGTCACAGCAGGATATTTCATTAGAGTAATAGATTGCAATACCTCCCCCCGCTTGATGTGGTCTGCAGTTGTGTATTGCTGTGTATCCTGGCAGCGAGTAGATATCTATTGTATCCTGCTTAAGCCAGGTTTCAGTAAGGACAATACATGTGAAGGTTGTTTTTAGGGAACCAAGGAGGGCAAGGAGGTCATCATAGTGTTTGCTTAAGGATCGGACATTGTAGTTAAGAACTGTTATACTTTTAGTAGTGTTTAGGACAGTGTGGGCTTGTGATGCTGTGTAGTAGAGGCAGTTATTTTCTAGTAAATTTTGAATAGGTGTTCGATTAAATAGGTTTAGATCAGGGTCGACGTGATCATTCATCATTTAGGTTAAATAGTGATTTTGTTATATCATGTATAGTGTGGTGAGTTATAGTACTGATATCTGTTGTAAGGGGATGTTTTGGTAAGTATATAACTAATGCACATTGGTCAAATAGAGTATAGTAACAAATAAACATAGTGGTCTTGGTATTGAGTATGTATTAAGCTAGTATGAAAATAAAAAATTAGATATAAACTAATGAGATACAATTATCAAAAACAATGTAGCACCAATGAGTTTGGTATTGGTTATGTATTAAGCTAGAATGAAATATAGTACAGTAAAATTAAAGAAAATTTAGATATAAACTAATAAGATTAAATTACTAATAACAATGTAGCACCAATGAGTTTGGTATTGGTTATGTATTAAGCTAGAATGAAATAAAGTACAGTAAAAATTACAAATTTAGTTAATCTATTAATTTTAAGTTACAAAATTGAGTAGCACCAATGAGTTTGGTGTTGGTTATTTAATAAGCTAGAAGGTAATTAGATATAAACTAATAAGATAAAATTACTTATAACAATGTAGCACCAATGAGTTTGGTAATGGTTATGTATTAGGCTAGAATGAAATAAAGTACAGTAAAAATTACAAATATAGATAAACTACTAAGTTAAATTACAAAATTGTGAAGTATCAATGAGTTTGGTGTTGGTTATTCAATAAGCTAGAATGTAATTAGGTGAACTAGATATTACCTATGATATTAATAGATAATAAGATAGTTGTAGCACCAGACTGTTACTTGTAATTGCACTAGAGAATAGTTGCAATAGAAATAAAGGTATAATACAGGTTTATAAAAAGTATAATAAAAAATAAACAGGGGCAAAGAATGGTATACAGTAGATATTAAAATAAGAAAAATTGGATTTTTAGCACAGGTTATTAGAAAGTATAAATGGTAAGGATAGGGCAATGATGTTGCAGCTGTGTATGGAAGCTTGGATCTTTGGCAATGATAGGTTAATAAAAATGAAGGTATAAAACAAGATTGAGCAATGAAGTATAAAAAAATGGGGCAATAATAATTATAAAATAAAAATTGTGCAATAAAGCTTGAATAATAAGGATTTTGTAGTTTTCAAATACAAATTAAGACTATGAGGTAGAATTAAGACTATGAGGTAGAATTAAGACTATGAGGTAGAATTAAGACTATGAGGTAGAAATGGTAGTTGGATATAAGGTAAAAATTTAATGGTAAGAGGGTATTGGAATTTTGGGGAACAAAAAGTAAAAATTTAATGGTTAGAGGGTATTGGAATTTTGGGAACAAAATTTAAAGATGGTTCATAACACTAATCGTGGATAGTGGGTTTACTACATATTATTCTAATTCTGTTAACCCAGCCTCACTCAGGAATCTTTTAAGTTCATGTTCTGTTGCAATGAAATACCTCTTCCCAGTGGGCTGTTTCCTAACTGGGATTTTACCATCCCTCACAAAGCACTGATGAATTTTTGGGCATTGCGTAATTTTCTTAAACGATAAAGGAGGTTTTGTCTTGTTTTGGTAAGGCACTCGTCACATAGACATCAGATTTCATAGTTATGGATGTTTTTAGTAGGTTGTTTCTTTGCAAGCTGGTATTGAATTTTAATAGCACTGTTTTTTTCCTGCTTGGTAGCCCATCAGTTTGCAATCTTTTAGTTCATCACTACGTATGTTTATGCTAAGGTGGTCCTTGAAGAGTTGTAGGGCGGCCTCCATGCATGTCTCTTGGGTGACTGTGGGTGGGAGATGTTTGCTATTAACTATAACAGCGTCACTTAGCTGTTGTTGGTCGTTATGGTCTTGAAGTTGTTGATGACATCAGTAAGTTGTAGATCCACTCGTGATCTTTCTTCTATGATGTTCTTGTTCAGCTGGGTGACTTGATCTTTCAGAGTGTTGATGGTGTCTACAGACTGGGTGTGGGTGTTGCTTAGTTGTTCTAGAGTGGTTAGTTTGTCTTCCAGAGTTGTGATCTTGACGAGGTACTGTGCGTTGGAGGTTTTAAGCTCCTGCATTTCCTGGGTAAGCTTGGTGATTGTTTGATTCTGGATCATAAGGAGTTTAGCTATCTCTGGGTCATTAATCTTCTTAACATCAAATCCATGGAAAGAGTTATCTTGGACTGTGGCGGTGGCCATTATTGTTGTTGTCTGGCGGGTGTTGTGGTGGTGCAGGTGTTTGGGGGTTGAGGCCTGGCTGGTAGTACGAGAAGTTTTCCTTGCAGAAATGCTGCTCTCACCTGGGATGTTAGGAGTTCTTGGCTGTTTACTGGATCTTCTGTTGTTGCTATGACCCTTGGCCATTGACCGTGGCTTCAGATGAATAGTAGGCGATGTGGAATGGGTGAATGTTGTGGAGTATCACTTCAGTGGCAGCGGGGCAGGTGGTGGTAACACAAGTCCTATTAGTTGGTGATTTTGTGTATTTTTTTTTTTTTTTTATTATACATAGTGTAAATTACCTAGGATAACCCCAAAAAATCCAGACTGTCAAATAATATGTATCGACTCCGATGTGGCAATGTTGGTTCACTAGTGACTGCCTCTGAGACAGACAGACAGAAAGAGAGAGAGAGACAGAAAGAGAGACAGAGAGAGAAACAGACAGACAGGCAGATAAAACAGTGAAAACAAATAAAGAGAAGGCATTGAACCCTCATTTGTCAAATGTCATCACTCATTAGTTTGGTGATAAGCCGAGGCTAACCAGTCACCCCTGGCTGGCAGGGAGACAGGGAGCCAGGCAGGGAGGGAGGCAGGGAGCCAGGCAGGGAGGGAGGGCAGGGAGCCAGGCAGGGAGGGAGGCAGGGAGCCAGGCAGGGAGGGAGGCAGGAGGGAGGCAGGGAGCCAGGCAGGGAGGGAGGCAGGGAGCCAGGCAGGGAGGGAGGCAGGGAGGGAGGCGGGCAGGCGAAGGCAGTGTACCTCATCTAATGTCATCACTAATTAGTTTAGCTGATAATAATAAGATAACAGGACCCTCACCCCTCATCAATGTCACTGCTTCAATAATAATAATTTTTATTTTATTAGTATTTTTATTATTATTATTATATTATTATTATTATTATTATTATTATTATTATTATTATTATTATTATATTCTCCCGTGTATCCTAGGTAATTTACTCTATGTATAATTGTATTTATGTGTTCCTGTGAGATTGAGACAGCCAGTCAGTCAGATAGCCAGTCAGCCAGCCAGTCAGTCAGATAGCCAGTCAGCCAGCCAGTCAGTCAGATAGCCAGTCAGCCAGCCAGCCAGCCACTCAGTCAGATAGCCAGTCAGTCAGCCAGCCAGTCAGTCAGATAGCCAGTCAGCCAGCCAGCCAGTCAGTCAGAGAGCAAGTCAGCCAGCCAGTCAGTCATATAGCCAGTCAGCCAGCCAGCCAGTCAGCCAGTCAGCCAGTCAGTCAGATAGCCAGTCAGCCCGCCAGCTGGTCAGCTAGCCAGCCAGCCAGCTGGTCAGCCAGCCTGCCAGCCATTCAGCCAGCCGGCTAGCTGGTCAGCCATTCAGCCAGCCGGCTGGCCATCCATGCAACCAGCTGTTCAGCCAGCCAGCCAGCTGGTCAGCTAGCCAGCTGGTCAGCCAGCCTGCCAGCCGGCTAGCTGGTCAGCCACCAGCCAGCCAGCCGGCTGGACATCCATCCAGCCAGCTGGTCAGCAGTTATTGTGTAGTATACAAGGAGTGTATATATACAAAATATTGTTTATATTGGTCTCACAGGACATAAAAGTTACTTGACAAAATAAAATGTTAAAAAATAAAAGAAAAAAGTATAAAAAAAATAAATAAACTATTACCGGGTGACAGGCAGTCGGCGATGTTGCCGTAAGCGGTTCACTTTCTGTCACCTTCAAGCCTCTATATCTCGGTAACTATTGATCGCAAAAATATTTTTTTTAGCCTATTAGATTTAAAAAAAAAAAACTATTATTTCATAAGAAAAAATAATTTTTTTTTTTTTTGAAAATTTCTCGACCCTGAGAGAGAGTTAAGAATTGAGGTCTCGACCCTGAAAGGGTTAATATTAGAGAAATTTATTGAGTTTATTCTAGTTAAAAATTATTTTCAAAATTACAATATGATGAAATTTTACTGTTTAAATTATTATAGAATGATATTAGATCTTAGATTGTTACAGGTGTTAAGATTCTTCAATGATAATATGGAATTGAGATTATCTTAAGGAAAATAACATTGAGCATTTTTGACATTAACTTATAATATGAGTAGGGGGTAACATAATAGTAACATATTATTAAAAATTGAGATTATCGTATAGGAAAGTAACAATGAGCATTTTTCAAAGTAGTTTATAGTATGATCATTTAGGTTTGGGTGAGTAGGTGGTTTTTGAGTTGAGTCTTAAATTGATTTTCAGACAAGATTATCTTAATATTTACTGGTAATGAATTCCAGATTCTGGGGCCTTTTATGTGCATAGAATTTTTACATAGGTTGATATGAACACGGGGTATATCAAAAAGTGATCTGTGTCGTGTGTTGTGGTCATGGGTCCTATTAAAGTTGGTGAGGAGAGTTTTGAGCAGAGGGTTTATATTAGAGTGTAAAGTTTTATATATGTAGTAGGCACAAGAGTAAGTATGAATGTTCTTTACGGTGAGTAGTTTGAGACTTTTGAATATTGGTGGAGTATGCTGTCTAGAGTGGGAATTTGTTATCATTCTGACTGCGGCCTTTTGTTGTGTTATGAGTGGTCTAAGGTGATTTAACGTTGTTGATCCCCATGCACAGATTCCATAGGTGAGATACGGGTAGATAGGTGAATGATATAGTGCAAGGAGAGCTGATTGAGGTACATAATAGCGTATCTTTGATAATATGCCTACTGTCTTCGAGATTTTCTTGGAAATTTGTTGTATATGTGTTTGGAATTTAAGGCTACTGTCAAGGTGGATTCCTAAGAATTTTCCCTCTGTGAGTCTTGTGATGGGTGTACCATTAAGTGTTATGTTAAGTGGAACATTTGTGGCTTTGCTTCTAAACTGTATGAAGTAGGTCTTGTCAGTATTGAGAGTAAGCTTGTTAGTCGTCATCCATGTTGATATTTTCTGTAATTCGGCATTAACAGTGTTGGCCAGTATAACTGGATTTGGGTGAGAGAAGACATATGTTGTGTCATCTGCAAATAAAATGGGTTTGAGTAGTTGTGATGCATTCGGTAGGTCATTTATGTAAATGAGGAATAGGAGTGGCCCCAGGACACTTCCTTGAGGGACTCCGACTGTAATTGGTTGTGTGGAAGAGTTCGCTCCATTTGTGTACACGTATTGGCTTCTGTTGGTGAGGTATGATTTTAGGTAGTTGAGTGGGTGCCCCTTATACCATAATGTGCTAATTTTGTGAGCAGTAAATCATGGTCGACTGTATCAAAAGCTTTGCGGAGATCAATGAAGATTCCCAGTGGGACTTCTTTTTCTCAAGTGCTGTATATATTAACTCCAACATGTGCGTAATAGCATCGTTTGTGCTCTTGTTTGTCCTGAATCCAAATTGACAGGGGTTGAGTACATTGTGTGAGACGAGGTAGGAATAGATTTGTCTATGAATTAATTTTTCGAAGATTTTAGAAAGCAATGGTAAATTAGAAATTGGTCTATAATTATTCAGGTCTGTTTGATCACCTCCTTTGTGGATCGGGGTGACCCTAGCTATTTTGAGAATTGATGGAAAGGTAGAGGCTTCAATGGATTTATTGAATAGTGTTGCTATAATTGGTGACAGTACCTGTGAAGCTTTTGTACATAAAAGTTGGTAGGCTGTTTATGTCTCCTGCCTTGTTTTAAGGGTGTTGATTATGAGCGAGACTTCAATTGGGTTGGTAGGAGCTAGGAATAGCGTATTAGGGTAGGTGTTTGTGAGGTAGTCTGTTGGACGGGTGTTTGAGCTGGATTTTACTCGCTAGATTCTTTCCTATGGTGGAGAAGAAAACATTAAGTCTGTTTGCTGTCTCAGTAGGTGAGAGTAGGGTTCATCTGCTCTTGATAATTTGATGGTGTTGTTTTTCGTTATCTTATTATTTCCTAGAATTGCAGATAGGGTCTTCCAGGTCTTTTCATATCACCTTATGTTCTGGAGTCTGTTCTCATAATACAATTTTTTTGATCTCCTTATCAGGCTGGTAAGGGTTGATGAGTAGCTGGATTGTTCTCTGGTTATTAGACCCTTCTGTATTGTTTTTCATATTGGTGCCTTTTTTTAATGGATTTAAGGATGCTGGGTGTTAGCCAGGGATTGTTAAGTCTCTTAGCTGTGATCTGTTTAGTTTTTTTTGGGCAAGTAAATTCGTTCGGTAATGGCACTTGAGCAGACTCCCAGGAGTGAAGTTTACAAACTCGGGGTCCACTGTATTGAAGTCGCCTGTGAGGATTAAGTGGTCTTTGTTCATGTGTGCATCAGTAATCATACTTCCTAATTTTTCACTAAAATGCTGAATGTTTGACTGTGGTAATCTATAGATGTTTATAACTGTGAGGTTTTTGTAGATATTTGGATTTAAATTTAGCTA
>WNWK01052678.1:0-12111 GCA_009830355.1 Cherax destructor
CAAGGAGTGCAAGAAGGTCATCATAGTGTTTGCTTAAGGTTTGGGATGTTATAGTTAAGAACTGTTATACCTTTAGCAGTATTTAGGACAGTGTTGGCTTGTGATGCTTTGTAATAGAGGCAGTTACTTTCCGATAAATTTTGATTGGTATTAGATTATATAGGTTTAGATCAGGGTCGACGTGATCATTCATCATTTAGGTTAAATAGTAATTTTTATATCATGTATAGTGTGGTGAATTCTAGTACTGATATCTGTAGTGGGATGTTTGGACAAGTACTATATTGCTAATGCACATTATTCACAGTCGTCTTCCTCCCTGTCTTTCTGTGTAGTAATTTTGGCATTTATTTAACCTTTGCTGCTGAGTTATTCTTGAACTGACACTCTGGTTGGCTTCTATAATTGCATAACCATTCCATGCTATTCCACTTCACTATGCTCGGGTGTCCCGGGTGTTCCGGGCGAAGTCAATGTGACCTCAGTGTGACCTCCAGCCACTTTCTGGCGACGCCTTCTATCATCCCTGTAGCTCGATCGCTAGCGTACTCAGCTAAATACTGTGGTCTGGGGATCGATCCCGGTATGGCTGGAAAGCATTAGAACGTGTTTCAATAAGACACCTGCTGTCCATGTTCACCCATCATTAAAATGGGTACCTGGGTGTTATGGACTGGTGTGGGTCGCATCCTGGGTGTTAGTGGACTGGTGGGGGTCGCATCCTGGGTGTTAGTGGACTGGTGTGGGTCGCATCCTGGGTGTTAGTGGACTGGTGTGGGTCGCATCCTGGGTGTTAGTGGACTGGGGTCGCATCCTACCTGGAGTCTATTCCGGGGTCCCCGCCCCCGCGGCCCGGTCCATGACCAGGCCTCCCGGTGGATCAGGGACAAAATTGACCTAATTTGCCCGAAATGCTCTGCATAACAAGAGGCTTCCTATATAATAGTACGTCATTGACGTCAGCTATGGCCTGTATACCTTGTACATATACTTGTAGAAATAAAGAATATTATTATTATTATTATTATTATTATTATTATTATTATTATTAGTAGTAGGTAGTAGTAGTATCCCATACTTTATATTATCATTCAGGTCTGTCTCAGTGGATTCCTTCATTAATTAATGACAATCTCTTCCCTTCACAGTCTCCTCTTTCTGTAGCCTAGTTAATAATGTGTCCTAGTTCTTCCACACTTCTACCAAGTTTTCAAGGCTGAGGACTGTATACTTACTCGACCCACATGATAGGCTATTTCTATTTCTTCTAAGTCAGCTTCACTCGAAATGAAAACCAGGTCAAGCATGGCTGGTCCGTCCCATACCCAGGGTATTATGGATGATCAGATATGATTCAAAGAACTGAGAACGGCTCCTCTTCCTCTGATTAAGATCCCTTTACTAGCATCCAGACCCTCACTGCGTGGAGAGTGTGTATAACATGCTCAGATACAAAGAGGGGCCCGTAAGCTACCTGTAGAGGCACATTATGTTGTCATTAGAGAGTTGTAGTGGTGATAAACCCGGGTGTTTAGACCTGACTCTACCAAGTAATCCTTAAAAATTTCCCCTGTCTTAGAGTTGAGCCCTGGGGACCCTCCAAGGTTTCTTAATTAGTTGCGCAATTAGAACCTCGTGTTTTTCTTCTCCTTGCCTCTGCTATGTTAGGGATACTGGAGTGTTTAATATATTGTGTGTGTGCGTAGTCCCCTATTTGTACTCACCCATTTGTGGCTGCAGGGGTTGTTTCCCTAGCTCCTTTCCCAGCCTCTTCACTGGTCGCTACTGGGTCCACTCTTTCCTGCTCCATGAGCTTCAATCACTCCAGATTGTTTCACTTTCTGACAACTCTGTGACTGAAGAAATACTTCCTAACATCCCTGTGACTCATTTGAGTTTTCAGCTTTCAGTTGTGACCCCTTGTTGCTGTGTGTGTGTGTGTTCGTAATATTTGTGATAAGAGTGGATAGGTGATAGGCAGACATTAAAGAACAACTAACTACGTAATTTACAGAAAAATTATACCCTGGGAAAATTTTGGAAAATAATAGTTTGCCCATAAAACAAAACAAAAAATGGAAAATAATAATTTGCCCATAAAACAAAACAAAAATGGAAAATAATAATTTGCCCATAATTTTTTTGAAAAATAATAGTTTACCCATAAAAAAATATGGAAAATAATAATCTGCCCATGAAAAAAATCTTTAAAATAATAGTTTGTCCATAAAAAAAACTTTAAAATAAGTTTGGCCCATAAAAAATTCTGGATAATAATAGTGTGCCCATAACATACGCAAGACAGACGTGGTCAGCTGGGTTTAAAGCCTATCGAGTACAAGAGGGACTTGGAGGCCACAGTGTAGCCAGTTCTTCATGTGCCGGAATCACCGAGACTTAACCTTTGCCGTCTCTTTTACTTCATCTTCAATTGTCTTCTGTGTCTTCTATTCCAATCCTGTCTTTTGTCCTGAGGGGGTTTTGTCCACCTTCGTGGGCCAGTTGTCTTCCTGCAGTGCCCTCTGTTCTCTTGTTTCTTTTACACTATCATTCTCATCTACTGCTAATCAGTCAGGCTGAGGACTGACCACCTCAAATACTATTTCTCCAAGGTTGATGGACTGATTACATTATCTTCATTTCACTACTACACGTGCTGCCTCTGTATTTGACTGAAGAAAATCTACTGTGTAGGTGAAACGTTTCATCAATAAAGACACCCAACTGTTGTACATGTGTCTTAATCATTTTTAACAACTATCTTTATCGCTGCTATGTTCTTATTACTACTACTACCATTACCACTACTATTACTACTGCTGCTGCTATTCTACTACTATTCCTCTTCCATCAACTGTTCTGCCTTCTGGCTTCCGCCTTTTTTCTCTCTCTCACTTGTGATGTGACGACGGTTCTGGATGGACCGAAACATCATATGCTAACATTTCTCTCATAACAGGACGTCGAAGGATTGTGACCCGTGTCAGGACTCTGTCCTGGCGACTGTTGTAACAGTAAATTGTTATTGGTGTTTCTGGGTGGCTTGTTCCAGCCAGGGTATGGTGACTTTTATTGTTCTAGCCAGTGTATGGTGACTTATTGTTCCAGCCAGGGTATGGTGAATTTTATTGTTCCAGCCAGGGTATGGTGACTTATTGTTCCAGCCAGGGTATGGTGAATTTTATTGTTCCAGCTAGGGTATGGTGACTTATTGTTCCAGCCAGGGTATGGTGACTTATTGTTCCAGCCAGGGTATGGTGACTTATTGTTCCAGCCAGGGTATGGTGACTTAGTGTTCCAGCCAGGGTATGGTGATTTTATTGTTCTAGCCATGGTATGGTGATTTATTTTCCAACCAGGGTATGGTGAATTTTATTGTTCCACCAGAGTATGGTGACTTATTGTTCCAGCCAGGGTATGGTGACTTATTGTTCCAGCCAGGGTATGGTGACTTATTGTTCCAGCCAGGGTATGGTGACTTATTGTTCCAGCCAGGGTATGGTGAATTTTATTGTTCCAGCTAGGGTCTGGTGACTTATTGTTCCAGCCAGGGTATGGTGACTTATTGTTCCAGCCAGGGTATGGTGACTTATTGTTCCAGCCAGGGTATGGTGACTTATTGTTACAGCCAGGGTATGGTGACTTTTATTGTTCTAGCCATGGTATGGTGATTTATTGTTCCAACCAGGGTATGGTGAATTTTATTGTTCCAGCCAGAGTATGGTGACTTATTGTTCCAGCCAGGGTATGGTGACTTATTGTTCCAGCCAGGGTATGGTGACTTTTATTGTTCCAGCCAGGGTATGGTGACTTATTGTTCCAGCCAGGGTATGGTGACTTTTATTGTTCCAGCCAGGGTATGGTGACTTATTGTTCCAGCCAGGGTATGGTGACTTTTATTGTTCCAGCCAGGGTATGGTGACTTTTATTGCTTCAGCCAGGGTATGGTGACTATTATTGTTCCAACCAGGGTATGGTGACTATTATTGTTCCAACCAGGGTATGGTGACTTATTATTCCAGCCAGGGTATGGTGACTATTATTGTTCCAGCCAGGGTATGGTATTGCGACCCCAGATTGGGGCACAATTTATATATTGTAATTATGATGAATAGTATTTCCCTTTCTTATAATTTTATATTGCTGATATTTTCGATAATAGCTAAATCGTTAATATCTTGCTTTATATTATTATTTGACTTAGCTATATTAGTAGGTAGGATGTAACATTTTACACTACTGTGCTCATTTGTTCGAGAGAGTTGAGTAACTGCCAGAGTTGGCAAACTACCTCGCTAACTAGCACTTCGCTTGTTAAACTGCCGGCTTCTCTGGAGTAGCTGGGCAGCGGTCACATGCGAGTCACGTGACAGAGCTGGAAGCCTGCCTCCCCTTCATCTCTCTCTCCTCTGCTGACCCTCGTTGGAGCAACACCTCGCTCTTGTCTCTGCTTGTTTCCTCGTCATTTAGACTGTTTGGTAGAGTATGTGTTCGGTGGTGAGACGAAACATATTTCTCTGGACTCTGTGTAACTCTGTTCACAGAGAATAGTCTAGACAGTGATTTTCGATGTTTTACTGAGTTGTGTGTCACTCTGAGATAACTCAGGTCTCTGGCTATAGCTTCTGACCTAATTCGTTGTGGCATCATTCGCTGCTCAGCCTTGGCTGGGGCAGGTACGGGGCCGTCTCTCGTTGTGCTGTGACGCTTGTACCTTCATAGCAGAATGGCGGTACAGTATCGTAGACGAGTGAACACTGTATGCATTGAGTTGCTACAAGGAGCTATATACCAGTCCAACCATCTGTACTTCTACCTGCTATAATTCGTGACAAATACGGCATTGATAATCAAGATATCTATGGAGTGGCGCTCAACGGAAGCAAGAGAATTTTCGTCAAGCGACAACTGGCCAAGTATATGACGAGCTTGTTGATAAATTCGAGGACAAGAGCTACAAATTAACACGGCAGTGGTGGTGAGGATGAAAGATGTCTCTCAGCAATACATATGGATTAAAGTTCGCAATTTGCCATTTGAGGCGCAGGAAATTGATGTATTTAAGCATTTAAGCATTATGGCGTCATACATGCAGCAGTTATGGGACGATGGAATGATGGACAGTATGATGGACTTTAAGAGAAGACCTATACCCCGTACATTGTGTTACATGAATTTCAACACAAGTATATGTAACATATGCTGGGCAGAGGAGGACATGTCGCATTTGTGACTCTTATGAGCACATGGCGGAGGATTGTGACAGACGACAAGGACGCGACCGAATGTGGAGAGAGGAAGGAGGAAGGTATGGAAGCACTACTGAAACCACAAGAAGAGGAGAGTGTGGGAGAGACGACAAAGTGGAGTGATATCGTGAAGGAGACTGTAGACGAGTGTCTCACATTATCGGGTGGGCACGCAGGACACCTTGGGAGCAATTGGTGAGGAGGGTGCCCTTGACTTTGATATAGAAACGGCAATACCTGAACTGGTGAGTGAATTGTTGGATGGTTCTCACAGTCCAACAGTGGAGGGAACAGTGCAGGGAGTGGAGGAGATATTATGAGGTGGTCGACTTGGGGACGACAGTCCTGGTAGAGAGGGTTTTGAGGTGCATGAGGTGCAGGTGATGATACACAATGAGGACAGGGACTCAGACATGGAGGTGCATCGGATTCTCGGAAGAGATCCATGGCCATGGGGAGGACGACGTCCTTACCCCGGCAGAGGGTATGTAAAAAAGTATCGGTTGACGTTAAGAACAGGAAAGAGGAACAAGCAAAACGGTATGGGGAAGGTAAAGATGTTAGGAATGGGGATAAAAGTAAAGGAACAGGACAAGGTATCATGAAATTGAAGGGAAGGAAAACAGGAGATCCAAGGGAAAACCCCTTTAATGTTTTCAGGAGTTTAACTTTAAATGTAAATGGAGCTAAAGCAGAGATAAAAGGAAATGGTTACAGGTAAGTCTTCAAAGATATGCTGTGGATGTAGCTTTCATACAGGAGCATAATTATCGGTATGGGAGGGAATTGACTGTGCCTGGATATAGTGTGTATGCGGGTAGTGCGGGGTCTTTTCAAGGGTGGAGTGGGGGTCTTAGTTAAGGAGAACAGCCCTTTTCAGTTGTTGAGATGGGAAGAGGGTAGTGAGGGTAGAGTTGTAAGGGTGGATGGCATGTGGGGTGGTGTACGGGTTTCTTTCATTGGGGTGTATCTCCCGGCTATTAGTAATAGGAGGGTAAAGGAGGAGTATGTGAGGAACCACTTAATTTATTTATTGAGGGGATTGCCTGAGGTAGTAGTAATGGGAGGAGACTGGAACTGCATTATAAGGGAGGGATGTGGAACCAAAAGGGGGAGGATGTGTTTGGAGTGTATTAAGGGATGTGCTTGGGAGTGTGGAGTGGTTGATGGGGTGGGAGGAGGAGGTTTGATTGATTACATTTTTCCGACAGGGTATGCGGGCCCTTCCTGGATCGAATTATGTTTCAGGGTAATAAGTGTGGGGGGGGGTTCAAGTGGGATGTAGGATTTCGGACCATAGAGGTGTGTTATTGAATTGGTTGGGAAGGGTATGGTGAAGTGGTGTGTTGGATATTGAAATTGAATGTGAAATTAATGGAAGGGAAAGAAGAAGTGTTAATTTTGGGATATGGTGGAAACTATTATGGGAAAGGTCGGTTAGGGGGGGACATAGTTGCATGGTGGGTAGACGTGGAAACCCCCATTAAAAATATTATAGGGTAAGAGGAAGGGGGGTAGAGCAATGGAAGATGGGTTGCAAAAGATTTGGAGGGACAATTAGCGGAGTGCTGCACAGGGAGGAAAAAACAGATGGTGAAATGAGAAGTATTAAAGATAGGTTAAGGGAAATACAAAATGAACGTTTGATGCAATCCGTGTGAGAGGAGGAATGGAAGAGGTGTTGTGGGGGATAAACCTTGGCGGGCGTGGAGGAAATATAGGAAACGAGAAATGGAAGAAAAACACTTTGGAAGTTCAGGATGAAATCGAGGATATAAAAAGGGGCAAATAATGAAAACAACAGAGGCAATGAGTATGTAGGGAGTGTATGGTTTCGAGAATATTTTAAAGCAAATTTTGGAGTGCATAAGGATGTGAGTAAGTATTAGATAGGGTTGAATCTGTTGTAACGAAAGAAGATGGATGGGAATGGGTGGTGCAATAAGTGAAGATGAGATTTTGAAGCTTAAATGGAAGGATGCGTAAGTCACCAGGAGAGATGGATTGCCTAATGACTTTTATGTGGTAAATTTGGGGAAAACTTGGGAATGTGGGGTTTATTTAATGTATGAAGGAAAAAGGATGCGGGTGAATCTCAAAGAACAGGAGTGGAAAATGTTGATACGTAAGGATAAGAGACTTTAGGAATTATAGGGGCCCTGTCTATGATTTGGCGGATTATAAGTTGTTTGGAAAGGAGGGAATAGGATTAAGAAAGTAATTGGAAAGTAAAAAAAAAGGGCAATATGGATTCAAGGGCGGGGTATAAATGAGGGTTTTCATAGTATTATTTTTTATTTAAATGAGGGGGGGAGTCGGCAGTGGATTGGGAGCGGCGTATGATAGCGTTGATAGGGAAATGTTATGGGGCAAAGAAAGCAGGGTTTTGGTGAGGAGATAGTGTGGGTGTGCAGGGTTATTGTATAGTGATGCGAGATTGCAGTCAAGTGAATGGGGGAATTAGGTGGACAGTATGTATGGGTAATTGAGGCAGGGGTGTCCCTTGTCTCAAAAAGTTATTTCTTGCTTACAAAAAACCGATGTATCAAGTGGTGAATGAAGGGCTAGGAACAGGCGGTGGGGAGGGTTTGGGGCTGAATAGCGGGGCAAAGATTGTTGGATACGTGGATTACAAATTTTTTTGGTGAAGTGGAGGAAAGGGTGGTTAAAAGTAAAATGCGGTTTGGAGGAATTTGAAGGAACAGGAATAGGTAAATTTGTGAAGTCTAAGTTGGTTGAGATAGGTGCTTGGGAGGGGGGATGGTTGGTAGAAGGTGTGGTTGGAATGTGGTTGAAAGCTTAAAGATTTGTGGTATCGTGTTTATGGATAGTTATTAGAGAGCGCCAAAAATGCAGAGAATGTAATAAGAGGCGCAATGAGAAGGATGGGAGGTTAAATGTAGGGGATACCACTATTTTTCAGAGGGGTTATTGTGGTAAACACCTTGCTGTATAGTAAAATTTGGCATGTTTGGGCATTTATCCAATTTAAGGGAAATTGGTTGGTTTCGGAGAAAAGTCTTGAGGTACGTATGGGGATATGGAAACACTGGTTGGGTAAGGATGTGGTGGTGAAGAAAGTGAGATTGGGGGTCTGGGGTTAATTAATTTGGAAATGCCAAAAGGGGGAAAGTATGTCAAAGGTTGCTATCTGAGAAAAGGGTCCAATGGGTAAAAGGGTAGATAATGTTATGCGTAATGTGAGGAAGTGGTGGGGGGAAGGATTTAGTACATTGAGGATATGTTGCGCACAATGATGCATGCAAAGGAACCCGAAGAGGATCAAAGTTGCGACATTGGAAAGAGCTGGTGAAGGTAGAGTTGTGGTAGAGGGAATGTCTAATTTCCCTGTGTATGATTGGTGGTATATGGGGGGTTTAAAGGGAACAAATGAAACCAAGGGTGAAGGAAGTGATGTACAGATTCTTGTACGGAATATTGGCTTCGAAATCAGCGTTATTTAGGATGGGAGTCGGGGGCGCTCGATGTAATTTTGTGGGGAAAAGACACTGCTTATCATGGGGTGTTTTTTTTTGGAACATCTGGGGACTATCAGGGTGGCTGGAAGGTTAATAAGGATGATGGGTGGGGGTGGGATACATCCATTGAAATTCCTGAGTTTAGATATAGGGGGTTCGAACAGATGTTCGTAGGGGTTTATTGTACATGGCAGTTGATTTTGTAAATACCTCAGGGGGAAAATAAGGAATGACTGGACAGGAACGGATAAGGGCCACAGGAATATGTACCAAACCCAAGTGTAGGAATAGGTTAGATATGGAACGGCATGGACGAGGTGTTTTCAGGATGTGTATGGGGATTTTACGGTACAACAGTTGTTGGATTTACGATGACGGTGTAGGTGAAGAGGGCTGTTCTTCTGGGGGTGTAAGGAAGGTTTTGAACAAAGTTTGTGGGAGTACGGGTGACAAAAGGGTACAAAATTTTTGACAGATGACCATAGGTGTTGTATGTGTGGAATGGAATTAGGAACGTTATTAAAAGGGGAAAATTAAAGGTGGTTAAAACTGTGGTGACTCCTGTTTTTCTTTGTATTTGATGTTTATGTTTTTTGTTTGCCTGTTTGCAATTTATGGATTTGGTTAGTACTATAATAATCATACCTGTAGTACAGGATACAAGATGTAAAAGGGAAAATTTTATGTATGCACTGGGGATAGAGAATGCTAAAATTGGCATATATTTGATTGTAATCATATTTGTGTTTCTGGTATGACTATAGCATACTTTCACAGAGGAATGTCACTTTGTATGTAATAGGTAATATGTTTTGACCTATTTTATTATGGATAAAATAATGAGGGAGTTTATTGGTATTGGCTTCAAATTAATTGATACGGCATGTTGCATTTACATTAATGTATAGTGGTTGATAAAGAAATTAGAACTGTGAGGATTTGTTGGTTCAGACAGTGTAGGTCCCGATAAAATTAGTGAATGTTCTCTGAATAACAGCAAAGGGAAGTAATATGTGTATTAAAGTTTTTGCTTTTTTTATATTATGTTAGGTGTGATGCACAGTGTACTGAGATGTCAGTGAGACAGTTATAGTTTGCATGTTTCATCTTGAGGACAGCAATACTGTGGTTTAGGATTACCTGTGCTATTCTTAACTAAATATTTTTGGTAGTGTGATACCATATAATTGTATATGAAGTCCTTAGTGTTATTTCTGTGTTTATTTTATAATTTATTTATTTGTCAGAATGCAGGAGGATCATAGACAATAATATTCTGGGCAATTACAGTTATGATTGTACAATTGTGTTTAGGGGTTAAAAGGGTAGGTTTGTTATGTATAATTTTTTTTTTTTATCATCAAAGATTTCGGGGAAGCTTTGTTAGGAAGGTCCAAGGGGGGCTATTAATCGGTGATTGTTCATCGAGGCCTTTGATATGTTGCATGTTCACGAGCGATAGAGTTATGTAATTATCCAGGGTTTTTGGAGTTTCATGTTTTGATTAGTGATTGTATTGTTTATAGAGGCACCTTTTAGGTAATGGGAAAATTATGATTGTGCTATAGTGTCAATGTAATGGGGGGTGCTATGTTGTTTGGCATATGTAAATTATGTTGATAATTATAAGCATTCCTTTTGTTTGGAACGTCTTATTTATGCAATATGTACATATACCTGTCTCGTTGTACTGTCAGGATTAGAATTAAGGAATATTATTAGAATAACAGCAAAAAAATAATATGTGGATTTAAGTATAATAATGTAATTTTATATACTATTAGGTGTGGTGCGCAGTGTACTGCGATGTCAGTGAGACACAGTATTAGTTTGTATGTTCCATCTTGTGGAGAACATTTGCGTGATTTAGGATTATCTATGTTAATCTTTACTAAAAAGGTAAAGGATACCATATAAATTTGTATACGTAGTCGGTTAGAGTTATTATTGTGATATTTAAAATTTAAATACTTGACAGAATTCAAAAGGATGCATAGAAATAATGGTATCGTGTAATATACAGTTCTGATTGTACAATTTAGTGTATATTTAGGGGTAGTGGTGTGCTATGTATATATATTGTTGATTTAATCAAAAATTTTCAGAGGGAGTTTTATGTTAGGAAGGTTGAGGGGGGGGGTATATTGCATTTGTAAGTTTTAACTATTGTTTCATAGAGGCACCTTGATGTTATGAGGAAAATGATGATCATGCATTAGTAAGTATATTTGTGGTGAGTTTCTATGTTGATTATCATATGTAAATTATGTTGGTAATTATAAGCGTTCATATGTTTCGAACGTTTCCATGTATGTAATATGTACATATACCTGTCTCTTAAATAAAATATAAAAAAAAATTCGTTGTGGCATCTGTACACCGTCACAGTCGTGATTTTTGTTATGCTGAACTTAGTTTCAGTATTAAGGAGTTTTGTGACTTTATGGAGGATCTGGTGGACCCCAGGGTCGCTATTTTATCTCCTTGTTCCTGGCGCTGTGTTGATTTTATTGCTGGTCGTTTTATTGTTCAAGCAAGCTGTTCTGATAACTTTTTGTTATAAGTTAGCTTATGAGAGGACGTTTAGTCGGTCACCGTTCGAGTCGTGTCTTAACGAGTTACCTGGAACACATAAAATATTTGTATATATCTGAATATTATTGTAAATTGCTGACATTGTACCAAATGGTACTTGAGAGCCATTAAGATATATATGCCTTCAGCACAATAATATTGTATATGGGGCAGTGTAGGAGCTAACCTCCTAATTAATATCATAATTAATTCCTGATTATATTTAATTTGATTTCTTTATACCCTAGACATTTTATATTTGTTAATAAACTTATTAAATTAATTTCTTTGGTTAGTACCCCTCAGTTGAAATCCTATGATACTATTGAAAAATGTGGGATAACTGGACCAGGATACTGACTACTTGTTGCAAAAAGCCAGTAACAGGCTGGATGCTAGAGGGGCATTCCTTTCTAGTGTTCACTGGAGATGTCTATTTCATGAGATATCGTGTCTTTTAACATATGGTGACTTTTTGTTCCAGCCAGGGTATGGTGACTTTTGTTCCAGCCAGGTATTGTGACTTATTGTTCCAGCCAGGGTACGGTGACTTATTTCAACCAGGGTATGGTGACTTTTTGTTTTCCCGCCAGGGGATGGTGACATTGTTCTAGCCAGGGTATGATGATTTTTTTTATTCCAGCCAGGGTATGGTGACTTATTGTTCCAGCTAAAGTATGGTGACTTTTTTGCTCCACCGAGATATGGTGACTTATTGTTCCAGCCAGGGTATAGTGACTTGTTCCAGCCAGGGTATGGTGACTTATTGTTCCAGCTAAGGTATGGTGAATTTTTTTGCTCCAACCGGG
>WNWK01052679.1:0-12111 GCA_009830355.1 Cherax destructor
TCTTTGGGTTTTTTTTCTTTTTGGGAAAATGATTTTTCTGAAATTTTAACCCCTAAATTTTTCCCGGGGAAAAATTCTTGGGTAATATTCAATTAAAAGGGGAAAAATTTTTTTGAAACTGGGGCCCTGTAAAAATATATATATATAAAATATATTTACCCATCTCCATCCTCCAGGTGACTGTGAAACAGAAACCGAAACTGTTACATGATGGTAGGATCTGGTGTCTTTTCTGTCTCATAAACATGAAAGATTTCGGGTACGTCTTGCTACTTTACCCTTGGTCACACTACGCAAAAAAAAAAAAAAAAAAATATATATATATATATATAATATTTAGGTAGTGGGTTTGGGAGACAGAAACCCAAAAGGGAGTACTACTTCCTCCCAAAGTGATGTAAAACAGAACCTGATTTGTTTTACATAAATGGTGGGATTGCTGGTGTTTTTTCTGTCTAAAAAAAATGCAAGATTTCAGGTAGTTTTGTTATTTCTACTTACATTTAGCACACAACACATCATGTACACGTTTATTTTATACACACTCATCTGAGTTTTCTTTGATTTTATCTAATAGTTCTTGTTCTTATTGCTTTTCCCTTTCATATCCATGGGGAAGTGGAATAAGAATCTTTCCTCCGTAAGCCATGCGTGTTGTAAAAGTCAACTAAAATGCCGGGAACAATGGGCTAGTAACCCCTTTTCCTGTATAGCTTACTAAAAAGAAGAAGAAAAAAAAACCGTCAAAGTGGGATGTTTGAATGTGCGTGGATGTTGTGCGAATGATAAGAAAGAGATGATTGTAGATGTTATGAATGAAAAGAAGCTGGATGTCCTGGCTTTAAGTGAGACAAAGCTGAAGGGGGTAGGAGAGTTTCAGTGGGAGAAATAAATGGGATTAGATCAGGGTTTCAAATAGAGTTAGAGCTAAAGAAGGAGTGGCAATAATGTTGAATAATCAGTTATGGCAGGTAAAGAAGGAATATAAATGTATAAATTCAAGGATTATGTGGAGTAAAATAAAGGTTGAATGTGAAAAGTGGGTTATAGTAAGTGTTTATGCACCTGGAGAAGAGAGAAGTGTAGAGGAGAGAGAGATTTTGGGAAATGTTGAGCGAGTGTGTGGGGAGTTTTGAACCAAGTGAGAGAGTAATGGTGGTTGGGGATCTTAATGCTAAAGTGGGTAAAAATGTTGTGGATGGAGTAGTAGGTAAATTTGGGGTGCCGGGGGTAAATGTAAATGGGGAACCATTAATTGAGCTATGTGTAGAAAGAGGTTTGGTAATAAGTAATACAGTGGTACCTCGACTTACGATGGTCCCCAAACTCACCCTTTTATGTAAGTTTATTTTTTTAAATGCTTTTGTAAGTGTAATTTTGGGGGTCTAAAAGGAGTAGTCTATTTTACATCATTCCTTATGGGGATAAATTCGTTTGGAAATGGCACTTGAACAGCATTCTGGAATGAAAAAATATCGTAAGTCGAGGTACCACTGTACATATTTTATGAAAAAGAGGATAAATAAATATACAAGGTATGATATAGCACGTAAGGAAAGTAGTTTGTTGGATTATGTATTGGTGGATAAAAGGTTGATGAGAAGGCTTCAGGATGTACATGTTTATAGAGGGGCAACGGATATATCAGATCATTATTTGGTTGTAGCTACAGTTAGAGTAAAAGGTAGATGGGACAAAAAGAAAATGGCAACAGCAAGTAAGAGAGAGGTAAAAGTGTATAAACTAAGAGAGGAGGAAGTTAGGGTGAGTTATAAGCAACTATTGGCAGAAAGGTGGGCTAATGCAAGTAGGAGTAGTGGGGGGGTTGAAGAGAGTTGGGATAGTTTTAAAAATGCAGTATTAGAATGTGGGGCAGAAGTTTGTGGCTATAGGAGGGTGGGTGCAGGAGGAAAGAGGAGTGAGTGGTGGAATGAAGAAGTAAAGGGTGTGATAAAAGAGAAAAAGGTAGCTTATGAGAGGTTTTTACAAAACAGAAGTGTTAATAGAAGAGCAGAGTATATGGAGAGTAAAAGAAAGGTGAAGAGTGGTGAGAGAGTGCAAAAGAAGAGCGGATGAAAGAATGGGAGAGGCTCTGTCAAGAAATTTTGCTGAAAACAAGAAAAAAATTTGGAGTGAGATAAACAAAGTAAGAAAGCCTAGGGAACGAATGGATTTGTCAGTTAAAACAGAGTAGGGAGTTAGTAGATTGGGAGCTGGAGGTATTGGGTAGATGGGGAATATTTTGAGGAACTTTTAAATGTCGATGAAAAAGGAGGCGGTAATTTCATGTACTGGCCAGGGAGGTACAACATCGTTTAGGAGTGAAGAAGAGCAGGATGTGAGTGTGGGGAGGTGCGTGAGGCATTACGTAGAATGAAAGGGGTAAAGCAGCTGGCATATATGTGAACAGTATTTAGATAAAGGTAGAGAAGTTTTTATTGCATTTATGGATTTAGAAAAGGCATATGATAGAGTGGATAGGGGAGCAATGTGGCAAATGTTGCAAGTGTATGGAATAGGTAGTAAGTTACTGAAGGCTGTAAAGAGTTTTATGAGGATAGTGAGGCTCAGGTTAGGGTGTGTAGGAGAGAGGGAGATTACTTCCGGTAAAAGTAGGTCTTAGACAGGGATGTGTAATGTCACCATGGTTGTTTAATATATATATAGATGGGGTTGTAAAAGAAGTAAATGCTAGGGTGTTGGGGAGAGGGGTGGGATTAAATTATAGAGAATTAAATGCAAAATGGGAGTTGACACAGTTACTTTTTGCTGATGATACTGTACTTATGGGAGATTCTAAAGAAAAGTTGCAAAGGTTAGTGGACGAGTTTGGGAGAGTGTGTAAAGGTAGAAAGTTAAAAGTGAACATAGATAAGAGTAAGGTGATGAGGGTATCAAACGATTTAAATAAAGAAAAATTGGATATCACATTGGAGAGAGGGATTATGGAAGAAGTAAATGTTTTCAGATATTTGGGAGTTGATGTGTCAGCGGATGGGTTTATGAAGGATGAGGTTAACCAAAGAATTGATGAAGGAAAAAAGGTGAGTGGTGCATTGAGGTATCTGTGGAGACAAAAAACGTTATCCATGGAGGTAAAGAAGGGAATGTACGAAAGTATAGTGGTACCAACACTCTTATATGGGTGTGAAGCATGGGTTGCAAATGCTGCAGCGAGGAGGAGGCTGGAGGCAGTGGAGATGTCCTGTCTAAGGGCAATGTGTGGTGTAAATATTATGCAGAAAATTCGGAATGTGGAAATTAGGAGAAGGTGTGGAGTTACTAAAAGTATTTGTCAGAGGGCTGAAGAGGGGTTGTTGAGGTGGTTTGGTCATTTAGAGAGAATGGATCAAAGTAGAATGACTTGGAGAGCGTATAAATCTGTAGGGAAAGGAAGGCGGGGTAGGGGTCGTCCTAGAAAAGGTTGGAGGAAGGGGTAAAGGAGGTTTTGTGGGCGAGGGCTTGGACTTCCAGCAAGCATGTGTGAGCGTGTTAGATAGGAGTGAATGGAGACTAATGGTTTTGGGACATGACGATCTGTTGGAGTGTGAGCAGGGTAACATTTTGTGAAGGGATTCAGGGAAACCAGTTAATTGATTTAGTTGGACTTGAGTCCTGGAAATGGGAAGTACAATGCCTGCACTTTAAAGGAGGGTCTGAGATAGTGACAGCTGGGAGGGACTATTCTCAGCTGTCGTATCTGAGCTCCTCTGCAAAGACAGTGATTATGTATGAGTGTGGTGAAAGTGTTGAATGATGATGAAAGTATTTTCTTTTGGGGATTTTCTTTCTTTTTGGGTCACCCTGCCTCGGTGGGAGACGGCCGACTTGTTGAAAAAAAAAAAAAAAAAATACATGTACATATGTACATGTATATATTTTCACACACACACATACTGAAAAAGATACCATAGAGTCAATAAAAAAAATCATGCAGATCAGTGTTATAAATTGTACATATACAGTGGACCCCCGGTTTTTGTGATTTTTTCGTTCCAGAATGCTGTTCAAGTGCCATTACCAAACAAATTTATTCCCATAAGGAATAATGTAAAGTAGACTAGTCCTTTTAGACCCCCAAAAATACACTTACAAAAGCATTTACAAAAATACACTTACATACAAGGGCGAGTTTGGAGCATCACGAACACCGGGGGTCCACTGTATATACCTCTTACTTCAGTCTACTGTCAGTTTGGAAAACAAACTTATAAAAATTATTTTAAGTAAAGCAGTTGAGCTGTATAACCCATGCACGTTTAGGACTTTTGAACAGAATAATAATAAGGGATAGAAAAAAATAGTCGTGCCATCGGTGTCTAGGCACTTTATTGCATAAAAGAAGAACTTACGGTAACACAGTACAGTACTTACAATTTCTTTCCCAATAGTTTGACAGAATATTGTGTAGCTTCCAGTCTTTAGCAGAAGTTGAAGATGAAGGCAGCACAGATGCATTATACAATGTGTGTATTCCCGAGTATGGCAATGGTCGTCTTTGATGAAGTTGCAGATCAGTTGTGGTGTAAATAGCTGATATTGGAATTCCAGTGCTGTGTTGCAGAAATCCTAAGCCTTCTAGCACAACCTCACACATGTGCTGTGAATTGACACCATTAAATTAAATCACTGAATAAGTATCTCATCAGCAATTTCCATTAATGCAATGTAAATCAATGTTTTGTCTTAGAAATTTTCAATTAAATTTTTCATGATGAGGTCAGATAGATGAATTTCAGAATGTTTAATCTGTATATTAACATGAGCTTTTGATATCCGAATGTCATAACAATCCAAGTTTCATATACAGTGGACCCCCGGAGTTCGTACTGCTCCAAACTCGAACAATTATGTAAGTGTATTTTTGTAAGTGCTTTTGTAAATGTATTTTTGGGGGTCTAAAAGGACTAATCTAATTTACATTATTCCTTATGGGAACAAATTCGTTTGGTAACGGCACTTGAGCAGCATTCTGGAACGAATTAATGACAAACTCCGGGGGTCCACTGTATAGGTACAACACCGATTTTTCAGCACCCTTGGTTCCTAGGCTTTGCTGGTATATTATCATTATCCATACTCTAAGTTCATAAATTAGTTCCACTCACCCTTTTTAACTAGGCATTTTTTTTTTATGAATTGTGTTGTAACCTCCAGCTGTACTGTTCATAGATGACAACTTTTGTCATCTCCCACTCAAATCTGACTTCTCTCTTGTCAACACTTTTAATTATGAGCTTCTAAAAATATGGATGACTACCAACAAACTCACCCTTAATATTGACAAAACCTATTATATAATGAATAAATCTACTATATAATGAATAAATAAATAAATAGCAGATGGGGATGAATGATTATGTGTAGTTGACTTTAACAAGAGTGAAGAAGTGTACAACAACATAAGTCTTCTCTACTGACCTCACAGAATTCCTGCCTTCATATGAAGAAGTGTAAATAACAGAAGTACAGTGGACCCTCGGTTTTCATTCAAAATTCTTTCCAGAATGCTGTTCAAGTGCTGTTACCGAACGAATTTGTTCTCATAAGGACAAATGTAAATTAGATTAGTCGTTTCAGACCCCCAAAAATACACTTACAAAAACTCTTACAAAAATACACTTACATAATTGTTCGAGTTTGGAGGTGAACGAAAACCGAGGGTCCACTGTACTAAGATTATGAAGTACAGTAGGGCCCCACTTATATCGCAGGTTAGGTTCCAGGCTACTGCCAGAAAGCGAACATCGCTGGAAAGCAGAACGCCATTTTTTCCCACTTATAAGTGTATATAAATGTCAGATAACAAGTTTACACTAACATGTATATTAAGTTAGCAATAGAACTAGGCATTAAAAAACAATAAAATGTAAAATACACACACAGTACACTCATAATTTACTTCAAAATATTTGTAGTTCTAATGTAGGGCAAAAGGTGAATAGTATTTATTTTAAGAAGTCAGGTGTGGTAGGTATGGTAGCCCTCCTGGCCACCCCACCCACACATAATACACTACGATGTTTAAGGCGTCCTAGAGTGATAAAATGCATACAGTACACTCATTACTTACCTTAAAATATTTGTAGTCTTAATGTAGGGTGAAAGGTGAGTAAGCTAGATAAAAACAAATAAATGAGAGAGAGAGAACAAGTAAGAGGACAGAGCCGCATAGTACAGTGGTCCCTCGGTTTTCGTGCATCTCCAAACTCGAACATTTATGTAAGTGTATTTTCGTAAGTGCTGTTGCAAGTGTATTTTTGGGGGTCTGAAATAGACTAACCTACGTGACATTATTTCTTAAGGAAGTAAATTCGTTCAGTAATGGAACTTGAGCAGCATTCTGGAACGAATTTTCGGCGAAAACCGAGGGACCACTGTACTATGTAAACAAATGAACAAACGCGTCTGGTTATGGTTCATACACGTTCATAGAAAAACCTTACATTGGGTACCAGTTGTCTCCACAGTGGTACAGTAGAATAAATAATGAGCAACACTTCCATTCTCATGTAACATCATTTTTAGAAGGAATGATGCTCTGACAAGTTAGTACAGAAGAATAAATAAACAACAACACTCTCATTCTCATGCAACACACCATTTTTAGAATGAATGATGATATTATTATTATTATTATCATAATAAAAAAGAAGCACTAAACCCACAAGGGTCGTGAATAGCTATAGTTAGAGTGAAGGCATACAAAAGGAATATTTTTCTACAGTTATCCTCCAGTAACTGGTGTTTGACTAGAGAAAATGTAATTCTTCCGATACTCCTACAAACTGCTTGGTAAACACATCTCATATTTATGTCAATTTTTATACTGTGGGTGTATGTATCATGTTTATATGTTATGTAGCGTGTATATTATATAATTTTTAAAAAAAATATCATAGATGGATTAATGGAAATGTCTATATTAACGTAATATACAACATTTAATGTGCCCAAGAGAATATTATATGGAGTCAAGAGTAGAGACTCTTAGTGGTTTTAATGTGTACCTGCACGCCAGCGCAGTGTGTAAGTATATTTAGGTATAGGTAAACATAAGTATAATCAGAGTACATACATATAAAATATGGGTGTGAAGGTTGGGTTGTAAATGCTGCAGCGATTAGGAGGCTGGAGGCAGTGGAAATGGCCTGTCTAAGGGCAATGTGTGGTGTAAATATTATGCAGAGAATTCGGAGTGTGGAAATTTGGAGGTGTGGAATTACTAAGGTAAAGGAGGTTTTGTGGGCGAGGGGCTTGGACTTCCAGCAAGCGTGCGTGAGCGTGTTAGATAGGAGTGAATGGAGGCGAATAGTTTTTGGGACCTGACGAGCTGTTGGAGTGTGAGCAGTGTAATATTTAGTGAAGGGATTCAGGGAAACCGGTTAGCCGGACTTGAGTCTTTGAAATGGGAAGTACAATGCCTGCACTTTAAAGGAGGGGTTTGGGATATTGGCAGTTTGGAGGGACTTCTAAACTGTCGTATCTGAGCGCCTCTGCAAAGACAGTGATTATGTATGAGTGATGGTGAAAGTGTTGAATGATGATGAAAGTATTTCTTTCTTTTTGGGTCACCCTGCCTTGGTATGAAATGGCCGATGTGTTAAAAAAAAAAAAAAAAAAAAAAAATATGCAATAACTTTAAAACACTTGAAATTTTGGAAAGTTTCCAGACATAATAGAGAGATGTGTTCATGGAGAATGTAAACAAACCGGGTGGGGCATGCCGTATTAGAAAGATGGGGAGCCGTATAGCAAGTTTTGGTCATAATTTGAAATCGCCGTATTAGCGGAATGCCGTAAAGCAGGGCCCTACTGTATGAAAATGTAATAGGCGAGAAGATACATGATAATATATACTTGGAAAATCCTAGAGGGACTAGTCCCAAATCTGCACACGAAAATCACTTCCTACGAAAACAAAAGACTCGGCGGGAGATTCAACATCCCCTCAATGAAAAGCAGGGGTGCTATGAGTACACTAAGAGACAACAGAATAAGTGTCAGGGGCCCAAGGCTGTTCAACTACCTTCCAGCATGCATAAGGGGGATTACCAATAGACCCCTGGCTGTCTTCAAGAGGAAACTGACTTCAGGTGCATGTCCAGTTTTGTATGTCAGTTTAAGTGTGGCCAGCAGTAACAGCCTGGTTGATCAGGTCATGATCCACCACGAGACCTAGTCATGGACCAGGCCTTTGGGGCATTGACCCCTGAAACACCCTCCAGGTATACTCCAGGTAATGTTTGTAAACAGAGCTTCAAATATCTAAAAAAATAAAAGGAGGGGTGTTAATGTTGCAGTTTTATAACTGTAGTGTAAAGCACCCTTCTAGCAAGACAGTGATGGAGTGAATGATGATGAAAGTTTTTCTTTTTCGGGCCACCCTGCCTTGGTGGGAATCGGCCGATGTGTTAATGAAATAAAATAAATAACAGTTTTCCCTTTGTAAGACACACCAAGAGTAAATTCCTAGGTCTACACCTCGACTGCAACTTGAAATTTAATACTCGCATCTAGCACATAACCAAGGTCTCCAAAACAGTAGGCATCTTCTCCAAGATATGTTACTCTGTACTTCAAACAGCACTACTTGTATTGTATTACTCTCTATCAATCCTTACCTCATCTATGATATTTGTGCCTGGGCATCTACTACGTACATCAAATCACCTAAAATCATTAATAACACAACAAAAAGCTGCTGTGTGGATGCTCACCAATTCCAGTGCCATGCAACACATTTCCCCAATCTTCAAAAGCTTGAACTTAATATACAAAATAATGCACTCATACTACTGTGCCTACTATTTACAGTGGAACCTCAGTTGTCAAACGAACTAATTGTCGAACAAATCGGTTTTTGAACAAGGAATTCAGTTCTGGGTTTCGTATGTGGTCTTGGTTGTCGACTGACAACGCTCAGGTCACGTGATCACCAGACAGTTCACAGCGTGGGTCTCAGTTTGTTTACTCTTGAACATTAGCAAAAATCAAACATTTCTGCTACTTTGAGCTTAATTTCAAGCTAATTTTAGTCTTTAAGCCATTGAAAATCATCTATATTTCTGTAATATATCTTCCATTTTATCAAATGAGACCAAGAAAATGAGAATACAACCATAAATACCATACGAAAATACACCACAAAGTCTCTGTTTTAAACCAAAAACACGGTCGCAGTTTTTTTCACATGCACTGCGTGCTGCAGGATTTTTTTTTATACCACACACACTGACCATGCAGACCTATTCTCTCACATGTAGGCCTTCCAGCTTTCTCCCGCAAGATTTGAAGTCGCTAGAATTTTACCATTTGCTCTCCTCTGACAGGTAAGAGGCAGTTAAATTTTCATTTGCTGTACAGTATTTCAGTTAAATTTTCATTTAGTATTCATTTTTACAGTTTCTGTGTGCTGTATAATTTTATACACTGTTTTATAAAGATAAATAAAGATAAGATTTCTTAGGATTTTTAACCCCGGAGGGTTAGCCACCCAGGATAACCCAAGTCAGTGCGTCATCGAGGAATGTCTGTCTTATTTCCATTGGGGTCCTCAATCTTGTTCCCAGGATGCGACCCACAGTACCAAGGTCCGCTAGTGAACATGACAACAGGTGTAGGAACAGTGTACCGTTACGATGGTCCCAAACTCCTTATGTAATTTATTTTAAATGCTGTAGTGTAATTTTGGGGTCTAAGGACTGTCTATTTTACATTTTCTAAGGAGATAAATCAATGCACGAACAGCATTCTGATGAAATAGAAGGACCATTACGTAGAAATGTTTCCACCCCGCCGGGAATTGAACCCGGGCCCTCCATGTGTGAAGCGAAAGCTTTAGTCACCAGGCCACCGGGGCCCTATGTAGTAGTAGTTTGTATATTATTATTAATAAATAAATTATACTGTCATTTTTGGTCTGGAACGGATTAATTCTATTTACATTATTCTTTATGGGAAAATTTGGTTTATTTGTTGACCGTTTTGGTTGTTGAACCGACATCTGGAACAAATTAAGTTCAACAACCAAGGTTCCACTGTATATACTGAAGATAAATTCAAAGCTAGCAGAGGCTGGTTTCAGAGGTTTAGTGAAAGAAGCCAACTTCACAATATCAAGGTGTAGGGTGAAGCAGCAAGTGCCGACACTGTAGCTGCAGAAAATTATCCATACAAGCTAGCTGAGATAATTGAATGTGCTGGATATACTGTACTAAACAACAGGTTTTTAATATGGATGAAACCACATTGTTTTGGAAGATGCTCTGTAAGACATTTATTACTAAAGAAGAGAAGTCAATGCCTGGCTTCAAAACAGCAAAAGACAAACTTTATTTCTTTCTGTGGTATAAAAAATGTAGTTTTACAGGTAAAATACTGTTAAGCACAAATAGGGGTTAGTGCTAGAGGCTAATACTACTCACCACTCACTATAAGCTAAAGATGAAAATGTTGTAAGGTAAGTAATGAGTGAACTGTATAGGCATTTTATTGTTTTATTGTTTTTTAGGCCTAGTTTTATTGTTCACGTAATATTTGATAGTGTAAACATGTTATCAAGCATTTATACACATTTAAAAGTGAAAACAAGGGTGATTCACTTTATGGCAATTTTCGCTTTATGGCAGTAGCCTGGAACCTAACCCACTGTATAACTGAGGCCCTCCTATACTGTATAACACTGTCTAACAACTGCCAAATATACACAACACAAAAGCACTTTTATACAAATGAAATAGACTTATCATGACTCACATTTATTGAGCAACATTTTGATCAAGTGTTATAAAGTTCAAAAAAAAAAACTTGAGCAGTTTCATGCAAGTCTGTGTCAAGCCACTCTCTTTAATCTCATTTATTGGCAATCTGTCATTCCATTTTCACAGTCTTGCCCCCAGCCAATGAAATTGTACTTACATGAAGTCTATAATCAAAGGTGAGCAGGAGTGTTGTGCCATAAATTAACTCACTGCTCAAGAGTGGTAAGGTTAGAGTAAAATGAAGTCCTTCATTCACACCATCACTGTTCTCATCAACTTCATGTGACTGAAATTCATAAAAAATGAAAAGAACATATATTATATATTTGCTTCTGTGTATAAGATATAAAAAGCTATTATTAAAAATATATGCCTGAAACTACATTATATAAACTAAAAATCATAATTTATATTTTGTGATGATACTAAATACTTCTACTTACACTTAGGTCACACTGCACATACATATACACATTTATGTATACACTCATCTGAGTTTTCTTTGATTTTTATCTTAATAGTTCTTGTTCTTATTTCTTTTCCTTTCATATCCATGGGGAAGTGGAATAAGAATCTTTCCTCCGTAAGCCATGCGTGTTGTAAAAGTCAACTAAAATGCCGGGAACAATGGGCTAGTAACCCTTTTCCTATACAGATTTACTAAAAAGAAAAAGAAGAAAACCGTCAAAGTGGGATGTCTGAATGTGCGTGGATGTTGTGCGAATGATAAGAAAGAGATGATTGTAGATGTTATGAATGAAAAGAAGCTGGATGTCCTGGCTTTAAGTGAGACAAAGATGAAGGGGTAGGAGAGTTTCAGTGGGGAAAATAAATGGGATTAGGTCAGGAGTTTCAAATAGAGTTAGAGCTAAAGAAGGAGTGGCAGTAATGTTGAATAATCAGTTATGGCAGGTAAAGAGGGAGTATAAATGTTTAAATTCAAGGATTATGTGGAGTAAAATAAAGGCTGGATGTGAAAAGTGGGTTATAGTAAGTGTTTATGCACCTGGAGAAGAGAGAAGTGTAGAGAAGAGATTTTGGGAAATGTTAGTGAGTGGGGTAGGGAGTTTTGAACCAAATGAGAAATTACTTGTGGTTGGGGATCTTAATACTAAAAAAGTGGGTAAAAATATTGTGGAGGAATAGTAGGTAAATTTAGGGTGCCAGGGTAAATGTAAATGGGGAGCAAGATTAATAGAGCTATGTGGAAAGAGTTTGGTAATAAATGTACATATTTTATGAAAAAGAAGATAAATAAGTATACAAGGTATGATATAGCACGTAATGAAGTAGTTTGTTAGATTATGTATTGGTGGATAAAGGTTGATGGGTAAGCTTCAGGATGTAC
>WNWK01052680.1:0-12110 GCA_009830355.1 Cherax destructor
TAATTCAAAAATTTTTGAAAAATTTTTTGATAAAATTAATTCTAAAGAAAATATTAAATTTGTTATTTTCCCATAAATTTCAATTGTAGAAATTTTTAAAGTTGAAAATTAATATTTTAGCTAAAAAATTTAATGTTCTAAGATAAATATTTTATTTTTGATTTAGTTATGTTTTTAAATATAAATATTAAATTAATTTTTTAGATTTAATAGTTTTTAAATGAAAATATTTAAGAAAATCATAAATTTTATTTCAATTAATATAAAATTTATTAATGAAAATTATATTTAGCTAAAATATTTTTAGAAAGATAACTTCTAAAGAAAATCAAAAAATACTTTTAAATTTTATTGATTTAAATTTTAATGAATTAATATTATAAAATTATAATATTTTTTAAGATTTTAAGATTTAAAATTGAAAAATAATAATATTAAAATTTAAAATTTTATTTCATTTTTAATTTAGAATTTTAAATTTTAAAATAATTTTATAAATATTACATAAGAATCTAAAGAAATATAAATTTATTACTTAAATTTAACATAAATTTTTTAATGAAAATAATTAGTAAAATATTTAAAGATAAAGCTCTTTAAAATTAATGCATAAATTCTATTTAAGAATTATTTTTAGTAAAATTATTTTGAAAAAAATATCAAAAAATTTTAAAAATAAAATGATTTTAAAATTTAAATTATTAATTTAATTTAAAAAATAAATATTTATTATATTGTTTATTTAAGATTTAAAGATTTTTAAAATAATTTTTTGTTTAAAAACTTAAGTACTTTAAAATATAAATTTTGCTTACTTTCCATAAATTTCAATAGTAGAAATTATTTAAAATTGAAAATCAGTATTTTACTAAAATGAGTTTAAAAGCACTCAAACCGCTCAAACGTCAAATGCAATAAAATAATTTTAGCACTTTTCTATTTTAATGTTTCATGTATTTAAAAATTAAATATTCTTAAATTTTTAGATTTAATATTAAAATTAATAAAATTAAAATGTATTTAGCATTTTAGATTAGGCATTCATTTTAAAAAATTTTTAGATAAATCCCTATAGCTTCCTAAAAGAAAATCATTAAATTTTGCTTACTTTTCCCATAAATTTCAATTGCAGTAAATTCTATTTAAAAGTGTGAAAATCTAGTATTTTAGCTAAAAATGAGTTTTGTCAGAAAACACTCAAACCGCTTAAAACGTCGAAATATGCAATAAAAACGATTTTAGCACATTTTCTTGAGCTTTTAATGTTTCATGTATTTTTCAAAAATAAATAAATATTCTATAAAATATTGATTTTAAGATTTTTAATGGGATTTTTAAAAGTTAAATTAATAAATATTAAAATGCTATAAATTGAATTTTTCATTTTACATTTAGGCATTTTCAGATTTTCTGAATCATTTTAGATAAAATACCTATAATTTTCTTACTTTCAATTCATTCAGTAAAATTATTAAGTGTAAAAGTATTTAGCTAAAATGTTTGAGAAAGCCTCAAACCGCTCTAACGTGAAATCAATAAATACATTTTAGCAATTTCATTTATTTTCATATTAAAATATATGAAATATTCTAAAATATTGATTTAGATTTTAATGATTTAAAAATTGAAATAACAAAAGAAACTTAAATTTTCTTATTTTTCCATAAATTTCAATTCAGTAGAAATTCTATTTAAGTGTGAAATCTGTTTTAGCTAAAAATGAGTTTTGCAGAAACACTCAAACCGCTCTAAACGTCGAAATATGCATAAAATACGATTTTACATTTTCTAGCTTTTAATGTTTCATGTATTTTCGAAATATATGAAATATTCTAAAAATATTGATTTTTAAGATTTTAGATTTTAAATAGTAAATAATAAATATTAAATGCTTAAACTTATTTTATTGCATTTTGACGATTTAGATTTTCAAGATTTAAATATTTTGATAAAATACACCTATAAGTACTTCCTAAAGAAAATCTAAATTTGCTTACTTTTCCCTAAATTTCAATTCAGTGAAATTCTATTTAAAGTGTGAAAATCTAATATTTTAGCTAAATGAGTTTTGTAAAAGCTAAATCTAAGTAAAATGCAATAAAATAATTTTGCATTTTCTACTTTAATTTCATTATTTTCAAAATATGATTTTAATGATTTAAAAATTAAATATGATATTAAATGTATAAATTTTATTCATTTTTAATTAGGATTTCAAGATTTTCTAAAATCATTTTGTAAATACCTATAGTAAGCTTAAGAAAATCATTAATTTACTTTTCCATAAATTTCAATTGCAGTAGAAAGTATTTTAGCTAAAATGAGTTTTGCCAGAAAAGCACTCAAATCGCTCTATAACGTCGAAAAAATGCAATAAAATACGATTTTAGCACATTTTTCTGAGCTTTTAATGTTTCATGTATTTTTCGAAAATAATATGAAATATTCTATAAAAATATTGATTTTTAGATATTTTTAATGGGATTTTAAAAATAGTTAAATAATTATGAAATATTAAAATGCTATAAAACTTGATTTTATTTCATTTTTTGACATTTAAGGATTTTCAAGGATTTTCTGAAACATTTAGATAAAATACACCTATAAGTAAGCTTCATCAAAGAAAATCATTAAATTTTGCTACTTTTCCCATAAATTTCAATTGCAGTGAAATTCTATTTAAAAATTTGATAATCTAAGTATTTTAGCTAAAATATGAGTTTTGCCCAAAAGCACTCAAACCCGTTCTAAATCGTCGAAATATGCAATAAAATACCTATTTTAGCACATTTTCTGAGCTTTTTAATGTTTCATGTATTTTTGAAAATAATATGATTTTTAGAGATTTTAATGGGATTTTTAAAATAGTTAAATAATTATAAAATATTAAAATGCTATAAAACTTGTTTTATTGCATTTTTTGACGATTTAAAATTTCAAGGATTTTCTGAAAAACAATTTTTTTAGATAAAATACACCTATAAGTAAGCTAAAAGAAAATCATTAAATTTTGCTTACTTTTCCCATAAATTTCAATTCAATAGAAATTCTATTTAAAAGTGTGAAAATCTAAGTATTTTAGCTAAAAAATGAGTTTTGCCAGAAAAGCACTCAAACCGCTCTAAAACGTCGAAATATAAAATAAAATAAGATTTTAACACATTTTTCTTAGCTTTTTAATGTTTCATGTATTTTTCGAAAATAATATGAAATATTCTATAAAAATATTGATTTTTAAAGATTTTAATTAGATTTTTTAAAAATAGTTAAATAATAATGAAATATTCAAAAATGCTATAAAACTTGATTTTATTGCATTTGTTAACGATTTAGGGCATTTTCAAAGATTTTCTGAAAATCATTTTTTTTAGATAAAATACACCTATAAGTAAGCTTCCTAAAAGAAAATCATTAAATTTTGCTTACTTTTCCCATAAATTTCAATTCCAGTAGAAATTCAATTTAAAAGTGTGAAAATCTACGTATTTTAGCTAAAAAATGAGTTTTGTCAGAAAAACACTCAAACCGCTCTAAAACGTCGAAATATGCAGTAAAATACGATTTTACCACATTTTTCTTAGCTTTTTAATGTTTCATGTATTTTTCGAAAATAATATGAAATATTCTATAAAAATATTGATTTTTTAAGATTTTTAATCGGATTTTTTAAAAATAGTTAAATAATAATGAAATATTCAAAAATGCTATAAAACTTGATTTTATTGCATTTTTTGACGATTTAGGGCATTTTCAAAAATTTTCTAAAATCAATTTTTTAGATAAAATACACCTATAAGTAAGCTTCCTAAAGAAAATCATTAAATTTTGCTTACTTTTCCCATAAATTTCAATTCCAGTAGAAATTTATTTAAAAGTGTGAAAATCTACGTATTTTAGCTAAAAATGAGTTTTCAGAAAAGCCTCAAACCCTCTAAAGTCGAAATATGAATAAAATACATTTTAGCACATTTTTTATTTTTAATGTTTCATGTATTTTTAAAATAATATGAAATATTCTTAAAAATTGATTTAAATTTATGGATTTTTAAAAATTAAATAATTATAAATATTCAAAATGCTATAAAACTTATTTTATTGCATTTTTGACGATTAAGGCATTTTCAGATTTTCTGAAAACATTTTTTAGATAAAATAACCTATAAGTAAGCTTCCTAAAAGAAAATCATAAATTTTGCTTACTTTTCCATAAATTTCAATTCAGTGAAATTCTATTTAAGGTAAAAAAGATTTTCAAAAAAGTTCTAAAAAGCCTAAAGTTAAATAAATATGCAATAATTAGTTTTAATTTTCTGATTTTAATTTATGTATTTTAAAAATTGAATTTTAAAATTATTGATTTTTAAAATTTTTGAATTTAAAAAATGCTTAAAAATTTTTTCTTTTTGACGATTGGCATTTTCAAAAAAGAAAACATATAAGCTTCTAAAAAAATCATAAATTTCAATTCAGTGAAATTTATTTAAAAGTGTGAAAATCTACGTATTTTAGCTAAAAATGAGTTTTGTCAGAAAAGTACTCAAACCGCTCTAAAACGTCGAAATATGCAATAAAATACGTATTTTAACATTTTTCTAGTTTTTAATGTTTCATGTATTTTTGAAAATAATATTTTTAAAATATTCTAAGAAAAATTAAATTGATTTTATTGATTTTTAATTTGGATTTTAAAGATTTTTGATAATAATTTCTAAAAGAAAATCATTAAATTTTGCTTACTTTTCCCATAAATTTCAATTGCAGTAGAAATTCTATTTAAAAGTGTGAAAATCTAAGTATTTTAGCTAAAAAATGAGTTTTGCCAGAAAAGCACTCAAACCCTCTAAAACGTCAAATATGCAATAAAATAAGATTTTAGCATATTTTCTAGCTTTTCAATGTTTCATTATTTTTCGAAAATAATATGAAATATTTTAAAAATATTGATTTTAAAATTTTAATGGGATTTTTAAAATAGTTAAATAATAATGAAATATTAAAAAATGCTATAAAATTGATTTTATTGCATTTTTGACGATTTAAGGCATTTTCAAAGATTTTGTGAAAATCAATTTTTAGATAAAATACACCTATAAGTAAGCTTCCTAAAAGAAAATCATTAAATTTTGCTTACTTTTCCCATAAATTTCAATTGCAGTAGAAATTCTATTTAAAAGTGTGAAAATCTACGTATTTTAGCTAAAAAATGAGTTTTGTCAGAAAAGTACTCAAACCAAAATGCTAAATACGTTTCGAAATATGCAATAAAATAATGAATTTTTTAATTTTAAAGTTCATATTTTCAAAATCTAAACTTTTAATTTTTCGATTGGTTTAGATTTTCTAAAATTTTTATAAAATATGAAATAACTTCTAAAGAAAATATTAAATTTCTTACTTTTCCCAAAATTTCAATGGTAAATTCTATTTAAAAGTGTGAAAATCAGTATTTTAGCTAAAATGAGTTTGCCAGAAAGCACTCAAACCCCTAACGTGAAAATGCAATAAATACGATTTAGCACATTTTCTTGATTTTTAATGTTTATGTTGTATGCATTTTTGACGATTTAGCATTTTCAAAGATTTTCTGAAAATCAATTTTTAGATAAAATACACCTATAAGTAATTCCTAAAAGAAAATCATTAAATTTGCTTACTTTTCCATAAATTTCAATTGCAGAAATTCTATTTAAAAGTAAAATCTAGTATTTACTAAAATGAGTTTTGCGAAAACTAACTCTAAACGTCGAAATATGCAATAAAATACATTTTAGCACATTTTCTAGTTTATTTTTAATTTTCATATATTTTCAAAAATATGATTAAGATTTTTAAAAAATAGTTAAATAATATAATATTAAAATCTATAAAACTTGATTTTATTGATTTTTGACGATTAGATTTTCAAAGATTTTCTGAAAAATTTTTTTAGTAAAACACCTATAAGTGTTCTAAAAAGAAAATCATTAAATTTTCTTACTTTTCCATAAATTTCAATTCATAGAAATTTATTAAAGTTGAAAATCTAAGATTTTAGCTAAAAATGAGTTTAGAAAAGCACTCAAACCTTAAACGTCAAATATGCAATAAAAAAGATTTTAACATTTTCTAGCTTTTAATGTTCATGTATTTCGAAATAATATGATAAAAAAAAAAAAAAAAAAAAAAAAAAAAAAAAAAAAAAAAAAAAAAAAAAAAAAAAAAAAAAAAAAAAAAAAAAAAAAAAAAAAAAAAAAAAAAAAAAAAAAAAAAAAAAAAAAAAAAAATTAAATTTGTTATTTTCCCATAAATTTCAATTCAGTAGAAATTCTATTTAAAAGTGTGAAAATCTAAGTATTTTAGCTAAAAATGAGTTTTGTCAGAAAGACTCAAACCGCTCTAAAACGTCGAAATATGCAATAAAATACGATTTTAGCACATTTTTCTTAGCTTTTAATGTTTCATGTATTTTCGAAAATAATATGAAATATTCTAAAAAAATATTGATTTTTAAAGATTTTAATGGGATTTTTAAAAATAGTTAAATAATAATGAAATATTAAAAATGCTATAAAACTTGATTTTATTGCATTTTTGACGATTTAGGCATTTTCAAGATTTTCTGAAATCAATTTTTTAGATAAAATACACCTATAAGTAAGCTTCCTAAAAGAAAATCATTAAATTTTGCTTACTTTTCCCATAAATTTCAATTGCAGTAGAAATTCTATTTAAAAGTGTGAAAATCTACGTATTTTAGCTAAAAAATGAGTTTTGTCAGAAAAGTACTCAAACGTCGAAATATGCAATAAAATACGATTTTAGCACATTTTTCTTAGCTTTTTAATGTTTCATGTATTTTTCGAAAATAATATGATTTTAATGGGATTTTTTAAAAATAGTTAAATAATAATGAAATATTCAAAAATGCTATAAAACTTGATTTTATTGCATTTTTTGACGATTTAAGGCATTTTCAAAGATTTTCTGAAAATCAATTTTTTTAGATAAAATACACCTATAAGTAAGCTTCCTAAAAGAAAATCATTAAATTTTGCTAACTTATCCAATAAATTTCAATTCCAGTAGAAATTCTATTTAAAAGTGTGAAAATCTAAGTATTTTAGCTAAAAAATGAGTTTTGCCAGAAAAGCACTCAAACCGCTCTAAATCGTCGAAAAATGCAATAAAATACTATTTTAGCACATTTTTCTGAGATTTTTAATGTTTCATGTATTTTTCGAAAATAATATGAAATATTCTAAATTAATATTGATTTTTATAGATTTTTAATAGGATTTTTTAAAAATATGAGAATAAGCTTCCTAAAAGAAAATCATTAAATTTTGCTAACATATCCAATAAATTTCAATTCCAGTAAAAATTCTATTTAAAAGTGTGAAAATCTAAGTATTTTAGCTAAAAAATAAGTTTTGCCAGAAAAGCACTCAAACCGTTTAATCGTCGAAAATGCAATAAAATACTATTTTAGCACATTTTCAGTTTTTAATGTTTCATGTATTTTCGAAAATAATATGAAATATTCTAAAAATATTGATTTTTAAAGATTTTAATGAGATTTTTTAAAATAGGTAAATAATAATGAAATATTCAAAATGCTATAAAACTTGATTTTATTGCATTTTTGACGATTTAGGGATTTTCAAGATTTTCTGAAAATCAATTTTTTAGATAAAATACACCTATAAGTAAGCTTCCTAAAAGAAAATCATTAAATTTTGCTTACTTTTCCCATAAATTTCAATTGCAGTAGAAATTTATTTAAAAGTGTGAAAATCTAGTATTTTAGCTAAAAAATGAGTTTTGTCAGAAAAGTACTCAAACGTTGAAATATGCAATAAAATACGATTTTAGCACATTTTTCTTAGCTTTTTAATGTTTCATGTTAAAAATTTTATGTATTTTTCGAAAATAATCTGAAATATTCTTTTTAAAAAAAATTTTTTTTTTTAAAAATTTTAATGGGGTTTTTAAAAAAATTAAATAATAATTTAAAATTTTTAAAAAAAAAAATAAAACTTAATTTTTTGCATTTTTTTTTGATTTAAGGCATTTTCAAAAATTTTTTTTTTAAACAAATTTTTTTTTAAAATTTCACCCCCCAAAATAAGCTTCCTAAAAAAAAAAAATTTTCTAACTTATCCAATAAAAATTTTTTTTCCAGGGGTTTTTAAATTTTATTTAAAAGTGAAAATCTAAGTATTTTAGCTAAATGAGTTTTGCCCCAAAAGCTCTCAAAGCCTAAATCGTCGAAAATGGAAAAAAAATACTATTTTGCCTTTTTTTTTAATTTTTTTAAAAATTTTATGTATTTTTCGAAAAAAATTGAAATATTCTTAAATTTTTGATTTTTATAGATTTTTAATAGGATTTTTTAAAAATATGAAAAAAAAGCTTCCTAAAAAAAAATCATTAAATTTTGCTTACTTTTTCCCCTAAAAATTTTTTTTGCAGTATAAATTCTATTTAAAAAATGAAAATCTTGTATTTTAGCTAAAAAATGAGTTTTTCAAGAAAGCCTCAAACCCCTTTTAAAAAAACAAAAAAAAAGCAATAAGAAACGATTTTAGCACATTTTTCTTAAAAATTTTTTTTAAAAATTTTTTTTTTATTTTTCGAAAAAAATTGAAATATTCTTTAAAAAAATTGATTTTTAAAGATTTTAATGGGGTTTTTTTTAAAAAAAATTAAAAAAAAAGAAATATTAAAAAAGCTATAAAACTTAATTTTTTTCCCCCTTTTTTGGGGGTTTAAAAAAAAATTTTTTTAAAATTTTCTGAAAATCAAATTTTTTTGATAAAATACACCTATAAGTAAGCTTCCTAAAAAAAATTTATTAAATTTTTAACCTATCCCCAAAAAAATTTTAATTTCCCCCCGGAAAAATTTTTTAAAAGTGTGAAAATCTAAGTATTTTAGCTAAAAAAAGAGTTTTGCCCGAAAAACACTCCAAACCGTTTTAAAACGTCGAAAAATGCAATAAAAAAACATTTTAACACATTTTTCTTAGTTTTTTAAAGTTTCATGTATTTTTCGGAAAATTTTAAAAAAATTTTGAAATATTTTTAAAAATTAAAAAATTGAAAAAAAATTTTTATTTTTTGATTTTTTTAATTTTGGGGATTTTTAAAATATTTTTTTTAAAAAAATTTAAACTTCCTAAAAGAAAATTAAAATTTTGCTTAATTTTCCCATAAATTTCAATTGCAGTATAAATTTATTTAAAAGTGGAAAAACGTATTTTAGCTAAAAATGAGTTTTGGGCGAAAACACTCAAACCGTTTAAAAGTCGAAATATGAATAAAAAACGATTTTTTGAAAATTTTTCTTAGCTTTTTTAAAGTTTCATGTATTTTTCTAAAAAAAAGAAATATTCTATAAAAAAATTGAATTTTTTAAAAATTTTAATGGGGTTTTTTTAAAAAAGGTTTAAAAAATAATAAAAAATTCAAAAAAGCTATAAAAAATTTTATTGCATTTTTTGGGCGATTTAGGGGATTTTCAAAGATTTTTTGAAAATCAAAATTTTTTTTTTTTTAAAAAAAAACCTTTTAAAAAAAAAAATTTCCAAAAAAAATTTTTTTTAAAATTTTTCTTACTTTTCCCCCTAAATTTCAATTCAGTAAAATTTATTTAAAATTTTTTAAAAAAAAATTTTAGCTAAAAAATGAGTTTTTTCCCGAAAAGGGATAAAAAACCCCCAAAAAGTCGAAAAATGCAATAAAAAAATTTTAAAAATTTTTTTTAGTTTTTTTAAAAATTTTATGTATTTTTTTTTAAATTTAAAAAATTTTAAAAATAAAGAAATTTTTAAAAATTTTTTAAAGGGGTTTTTTAAAAAAGGAAATAAAATTTTAAAAAAAACAAAAAATTTTTTTCCCTTTTTTACATTTAAATTTTAAAATTTTTTAAAAAATTTTTTTTAAAAATCCCCCCATTTTAAACCCCAAAAAAAAATTAAAAATTTTTTATTTTTTAAAAAATTTTAACCCCCCAAAAATTTTAAAAAAAAATTTTATTTTAGCAAAAAAAAGTTTTTAAAAAAATTTTAAATGGAAAAAAGAAAAAAAAATTTTGAAATTTTTTTTTTTTTAAAAAAAATTTTTTTTTAAAAAAATTTTTAATGGGATTTTTTTTAAAAAAGTTAAAAAAAAAATGAAAATTAAAAAGTTTTAAAACTTGATTTTATTGCATTTTTTACATTTTTGGGATTTTTAAAGATTTTCTGAAAATCATTTTTTTTAAAAAAATACACCTATAAGTAAGCTTCCTAAAAGAAAATCATTAAAATTTTGCACTTTTTCCCCTAAAATTTCAATTGCAGTAAAATTCTATTTAAAAATGTGAAAATCTAGGGATTTTAGCTAAAAAAAAATTTTGCCCGAAAAACAAACCGTCTAAATGAAATATAATAAAAAAAGTTTTTAAATTTTTTTAATTTTTAAAAGTTTCATGTATTTTTAAAATAATATGAAATATTTTTAAAAAAATTGAAAAGATTTTTTTAAAGGGGTTTTTAAAAAAAAGTTAAATAATAATTAAATAAAAAAAATGCTATAAAAATTGTTTTTTTGCATTTTAAATTAATCATTTAAAATTTTTTAAAAAAAATTTTTTTTGATAAAAAAAACTATAATTTTGCTTATTTTTCCCCCAAATTTATTAGTAAAATTCTATTTAAAAATGTGAAAATCTAAGTATTTTAGCTAAAAAAAGAGTTTTGGAAAAACATAAACCCCTTAAATCGTCGAAAAATGCAATAAAAAAACTATTTTTTAAAATTTTTCTGAGATTTTTAAAGTTTCATGTATTTTCGAAAATAAAATGAAAATTCTAAAATTTAAAATTGATTTTTAATTTTTTAATGGGTTTTTTTAAAAAAATGGAAAAAGTTTCAAAAAAAAACATTAAATTTCTTTTTCCCTAAATTTCAATTTCAGAAAATTCTATTTAAAAGGGGAAAAACTATTATTTTACTAAAAAAAGAGTTTTGTCAAAAAACACTCAAACCGTCTAAAAGTTAAATATGCAAAAAAAACGATTTTGAATTTTTTTTTGCTTTTTAATGTTTCATGTATTTTAAAATATGAAATTTCTTAAAAAAATTTTATTTTTAAAGTTTTAATGGATTTTTTTAGGGAAATAATAATAAATAAAAATGCTAAAACCCGATTTTTGCATTTTTTTACGTTTACATTTTTAAAAATTTTCTAAAAACATTTTTTTTGATAAAATACACCTATAAATAAACTTCCCAAAAAAAAACATTAAATTTTGTTTACTTTTCCCATAAATTTCAAATTTTAAAAAAATTTATTTAAAAGGGGAAAAAACTAAAATTTTTGCTAAAAATGGTTTTGTCAGAAAACCTAAACCTCTAAAAGCAAAAAAAAATAAAATGATTTTTGCACATTTTTCTTTGTTTTTAATGTTTCATTTTTTTTCGAAAATAATATGAAATATTTATAAAAAAATTTAATTTTAAAGATTTTAATGGGGTTTTTAAAAATAGGTAAATAATAATGAAATATTTAAAATTATAAAAATTTATTTTTTGATTTTTTTAATTTAGGGATTTTCAAAGATTTTCGAAAATCATTTTTTTTTTTAAAATACCCTTAAGTAAGCTTCCCCAAAAGAAAATCATTAAATTTTGCTTACTTTTATAAAATTTAATTCAGAAAATTTATTTTGGGGGAAAATCTACGTATTTTATAAAATGGTTTTTTTGAAAAGCATAAACCCTCGAAAACGTCGAAATATGCAATAAAACGATTTTAATTTTTTTTTCTTTAAAAATATTGATCAAAGATTTTAATGGGGTTTTTTTAAAAAAAGTTAAAAAAAATGAAATATTAAAAAGCTAAAACATTTTTTTCATTTTTTAATTTTGGGATTTTCAAAGTTTTCTAAAAACAATTTTTTTATAAAATACACCATAAATAAATTCCAAAAAAAAATCTAAAATTTTTTTACTTTTTCCATAAATTTCACATGAAATTTATTTAAAAAGGAAAAACTAACATTTTTCTAAAAAAGGTTTTGAAAAGCACTAAACCCAAAAACGTGAAAATGCAAAAAAAAATTTTAGCACATTTTTTTTGAGAAATTTT
>WNWK01052681.1:0-12110 GCA_009830355.1 Cherax destructor
CGATCATGACTTTGATTCATTACGCGACCTGATCGTAGAGACCAATTCCTTTCCTCGGTTAACTCTGACTTACGTATCTTTATTAAAGAACGAGACGTTCACACTGCTTCTGAAATGGCAAAAGCCACTGATATTTATGCTTGCGCTCATAATAACTACCCTAAGGAGCGAGATAGATATAAATCTGTGTCATCTAAGCAATCTGAGGGAAACAAACCCTCTGACTCTAAGAATTCGCCGGCATTCACATTAAGATGTTTTAATTGTAATGAATTGGGACATCGACGGCCAGAGTGTCCAAAAGGAAAGGGTGAAAGTATTGGAATGTGCTTCACCCAATCTAATGTTAATGCACCTTTAAGTAATGGTACAGTAAATGGCATTAACCCTTTCAGGGTTATTGACGTACTAGTACGGCTTACGCCCTGGGGTTATTGACGTACTAGTACGCCTAAATTCTAGCGCCCTCAAATCAAGCAGAAACAGGCTGTTAGGCCTAGATGTGATAGAATGGGTCTGTGCGATCAGTGTGCGCAGTATAAAAAAATTCCTGCACCACACAGTGCATAATGAGGAAAAAAAACCTCTGACCGTGTTTTGGTATAAAACAGCGACTTTGCAGTCTATTTTCGTATGGTATTTATTGATGTATTCTCGTTTGCTTGGTCTCATTTGATAGACTGGAAGATATATTACAGAAATAGAGATGATTTTCATTGGTTTGACAAAGACAAATACCTTGAAATTGAGCTCAAAATAGCGAAAATGTTCGATTTTTGACGATGTTCAAGAGTAAACAAATCACACCATGCATCCAATACACATCAACTGGCGAGTCTAATATTCATGCACAAGTGCTCTAATATTATTTATACCATTTATACAATGATGCAGTTGTATACATAACAGTAAATCTTCTATTTTTTTGTGAGAATAAAAATTCAAAATGAAAAGCAAAAGTAATGTAAGAGGGGCCTGGAAACGTGACTAATGAACAGAGAAGACGTTATTTTAGTGCCAGGAATGTCTGCCTTGTTTATTCTGGACCCTATTTTGAAATTGGCATCGTTTGAAATTTGTGTGAAATTGGCCAAATTGCCATTTTCTGACCACTATTTTGGGTAGTTGTAATAGGTAAATAGGCAGTTTCTTGTATCAATTGATAGAAGAAATGGAGTTCTAGCGAAATAGCTATAATTTTAGTTGTGTGAAACATTGGAATTTGCCGAAAATAGGGCTCAAAATGGGCGAAATCGCCGATGCGTAAGTGTCATGGTGCCGCTAACCGCGAAGCATAATTTCGTTAGTTTTTATCAAATTTCATAATTTTTGTGGCGTTATGATCGGAAAAGATTCTCTATCATTTCATAACAAAAAATAATTTTTTTTTTTTTTTTAAATTCTTGGACCCTGAGAACGAGTTTCGGAGACCCCCCTTGGACCCTGAAAGGGTTAATGTTCCCACCATTCTTAGAGATACTGGTTGTTCTTGTATTGTAGTCTCAAGTAAACTCTTTCCTAACTTAGATTCAACTCGGTATAAAAGTACTAAATTAACTGACTATTTAGGAAGAAGTGATGTGTTTCCTACTCTCAGATGTTTCATTAAGTGCAAATGGTTTACTGGTTGGGTAGAGGCAGTGGTGGCCCCAATAACTTTCATGTTCTGTTTTGGTTGGGAACATAGAAGGGGCTACATTCCCATCCGAATTAGACTGTGTAAGGTTTTCAAACGATTCCGGAAAAGAGGTTAAACATAATACTTCTGTTTCTTCCCTAGAATCTCCAGAAGTGATTAATCAGGATAACTCAACTCAGAGTTCGGATAATCGCGAAGCTCCTGGAAAAACCTTAGAGAAGCAGTCATCTAAACTAATCTGCACAGAAACTGATGAAATACCACAGGTGACTGAATCTTCCCCACAACTGGATGCGGTTAACGTCCTTATCAGAGCTCAATGTAAGGTAAAACCAATCCATCCTTTAGTTCTTTCCAAAGGAAAACCTATTGAGCTGTCACACCTAGATTTGGAAGGTCTCCAGAAGACTTGTCCTACCTTAGAGAAAACCCGAAAGCTAGCATTAGATGGCAATGAACTTAAAAGAGAAAACCTTACGTATAAATTCGAGTTCAAAAACAATCTTCTATACAAGACTATAGTGACCACTGACAATCCCAATGATGTGGGAAGAAGGCTATTGGTCATCCCTAGGGATTGTCGTGAGACTATTATGAAAAATGCTCATGAGGTAACAGTCTCGGGCCATTTTACACGTCGGAAGACCTTAGATAAGATCAGAAAGTTATATTTCTGGCCGGGGATGTCCTCTGACGTTTATAAATTCTGTCGAGCATGTTCAATTTTCAAGAAATCCAGTGAACTATTTGATAGTTCAGATACTCCTCAGTGGAGAAGAAATGTTATTCCACAGTACAATCCTAAAAGTTTAAAGTTTTATACACCGGGCTCTTGTACCCACTTTTCAGATTGGCGGAGCCGAGGTTATACCTAGTATTTTTCCCTCTGGTTAGTTAACTTATTTGCCTCCGACCATAAGTTTTGGAAGGGGGGTATTGTGAGGGAAAAGTAGTGTAAATAGGGTTACGGTTGTTCAGTCAGCCGGGAGTATCGTTAATGAGTTACAGCCCGCACTTCCATCTAGCGGGCTGGGGCAAAACTCTTGTTCCCGGGTGTCTGTTGAGGGTTTTTACTTTCTACTCCTGGTAGTATGACTCTTACCTGGTGTCGGTTGGGGAGTGGAAAGTCACTTCACCTTCACTCTTCTCCGGATCAGGTAAGGCGAACTACCAGGAGTATTTCTTGTGTTTGATTACCATGTTTTCTTCAGTTACCAGTAGTGACTTGGACATTATGGAACACCTTTTTCTATCTTAAATGTTTTTCAAGCCTATGGTAACCAGGTTATTTTCTTTACCATCAGCTCTGCTCCTGGACTGGTTTCCCAGGATAGACGCTAGACGAGTGAGCAAGATTTCCTTGGACTTTCGGGAATTCACGTCAACTCCTCTGAGTCAAGTTCTGTAACTTGCGAGTTTTAGAGGGTGTTGTGTTTGGAATCTCACCTTTTGACACCTGCAGTGTGGTGCTCCAACTCCTTGGTCGCAGGAGACAATAACATCGGAGTCTTACCATCTACTCCGCAGTCTTAACATTAACCTTGAGGAGACCAGCATCATTTCTCCAACATCTTGTCATTGCATACTCCTGATTCACCAACAGACCAGAACCACAACGGCCATTCTTCTTTTTTTATTTATTTAATATTAAGTAAAATCCAATAAAACCCATCTTTATTTAATATCCTCTGCTTATTTATTTATCATTTATTTTTCCATCAATTTTTTGTTCAGGTGGAAGGCGTTCCCCTGACAAGAGGATTTAAAAGTTACTATTGTTTGGAATAGGAATTCCCTTCCACAGACTTCAAGTACCAAGTCCTTTTCTGGGGTTACTTCCCATCTTTGTCTTTTATTGCCACAGTACATTCATTACTTACTTTAAAATATTTGTTATGTCTTAATGTAGGGAGAGGTTTGTGTAGTATTTATTTGTAGGAAATCAGTGTAGGTAGCCTGTAGACGTAGGTACACGTATGTAGCCCCACCCGGGCTTCACTACACAGCCATATTATTATACAGTGGACCCCGGCTAACGTTCATTCCAGATAACGTTTTTCGGCTAAAGGTTGCTTTTTACGGTCAATATTTTTTTCGCTAGCGTTTTTACTCAGCTAGCGTTACGTACCGGACCTGTCTGCCCACTCTGCACTTGCGCACCTCCTCCCAGGACGCCAGTCCAGCGTTGTTTACACTTGAGTGAACATTACCCAGCGCGCTCTTTCAAGCATTCACAATACATTTGGTGTCTTTTTTGGTGATTTAGGGACTGTCACTGTGAAATAAGTCACCATGGGTCCAAAGAAGCTTCCTAGTGGCATCCCAGTGGTAAAGAGAGTGAGGAACACCATCGAAAGGAAGAAGGAGATTGTTGAAAAATATGAGAGTGGCGAAAGTGTGGGTGAGCTTGTCAGGATGTACAACAAAAACACAGTTTAGCAGTCATGCAGGGAGTGTAGCAGGCATGCAGGGAGTGTAGCAGGCATGCAGGGAGTGTAGCAGTCATGCAAGGAGTGTAGCAGGCATGCAGGGAGTGTAGCAGGCATGCAAGGAGTGTAGCAGGCATGCAGGGAGTGTAGCAGGCAAGCAGGGAGTGTAGCAGGCATGCAGGGAGTGTAGCAGGCATGCAGGGAGTGTAGCAGGCATGCAAGGAGTGTAGCAGGCATGCAAGGAGTGTAGCAGGCATGCAGGGAGTGTAGCAGGCATGCAGGGAGTGTAGAATGCAAGCAAGGAGTGTAACAGGCATGCAAGGAGTGTAGCAGTCATGCAGGGAGTGTAGCAGGCATGCAGGGAGTGTAGCAGGCAAGCAGGAAGTGTAGCAGGCATGCAGGAGTGTAGCAGGCATGCAAGGAGTGTAGCAGGCATGCAGGGAGTGTAGCAGGCATGCAGGGAGTGTAGCAGGCATGCAGGGAGTGTAGCAGGCATGCAGGGAGTGTAGCAGGCATGCAGGGAGTGTAGCAGGCAAGCAGGGAGTGTAGCAGGCATGCAGGGAGTGTTGCAGGCATGCAGGGAATGTAGCAGGCATACAGGGAGTGTAGCAGGCATGCAAGGAGTGTAGCAGGCATGCAGGGAGTGTAACATGCATGAAAGGAGTGTAGCAAGCATACAGGGAGTGTAGCAGTAGTGCAGGGAGTGAGGATTTCCTTCCAAACACTAAGCCCTGCCCCTGTCCTCCCTATCTTCCAGATGCCAGCAAGTCTCTTCAATAAAGGTAAGTAAATGTTATTTTAAATGTTTATTTCATTATTTATTTATAAATTTTAAATTGTATGTAGTATTTATGTGTGTTTTCTGTATGTAAAACTATAGTTATTCTTTAAAAATTATTTTTTTGTGAATATTTTTGGATATCAGGAACGGATTAATTGTATTTACATTATTTCTTATGGGAAATAAGGCTTCGGATAACGTTATTTTCGGCTAAAGCTCTAGCTCCTGGAACGGATTAAGAACGTTAGCCGAGGGTCCACTGTACTACACAGCCATATTATTACACTACACAGCCATATTATTACACTACACAGCCATATTATTACACTACACAGCTATATTATTACACTACACAGCCATATTATTACACTACACAGCCATATTATTACACTACACAGCTATATTATTACACTACACAGCCATATTATTACACTACACCGCCATATTATTACACTACACAGCCATATTATTACACTACACAGCCATATTATTACCATGTTCACTGAGTTTAATCATTTCTAACAACTACCTTTAGATGCCATCATAAACAAAGGGATAAGTAATGAATAATTCATGCCGAGAATTGTAAACAAACGTGTATGATGGGCGGTTACTGCACCAGACGCCAGATTTACAGTTTTCTCTAACACTGCATATAAACATTGTATCAATGTTTATATGCTATATGATATGTAGCATGTTTCTTATATAATTTTGAAGAAAATATCATAGATGGAGTAATGAAAATGTCTATATTAACCTAAAATAAGACATTTGTTTGAGCTTGATGTGGGGAAGTACCCTGGCTGATTTGTGCGGAGAAGTATCATGCCTGGTGTGGGGAAGTACCCTGCGTGGTGTGGGAAGTACCCTGTCTGGTGTGTTCTTTCTTGAATTCTATTGTGTTTCTCGCATTCTTTAGCAAAGAGCTGGCACTAGGAGCTTTCTTTGGGCCCATGGTGGCTTATTTAGCAGTTGCAAGCACTAAAACGAATGGAATAATGACAAAATGTATGGTATGAATGCGTGGGTGGCGGTCACTCGCTGGTAAATAATGGCACACTGACGCTCAATGTGGTGTTTATGTGCCCAGGCAGCGGGAGGCCACGCAGACACCTTTCAGACGACCGATTTTGAGCCAATGGACGATTTTCAAGTCAATTTTTCCGAAAAAGTGGACGATTTTCAATCGCCAATATTCAAGGGAGACGATTTTCAAGGGTCCACTGTACTGGAGAAGCCTGGGGATGGCAAGTGTAATACTGAGAAGCCTGAGGATGGCAAGTGTAATAATGGAGAAGCCTGGGGATGGCAAGAGTAATAGTGGAGAAGCCTGGGGATGGCAAGTGCAACTGGTGAAGCCTGGGGATGGCAAGTGAGTTTACTGGAGAAGCCTGGGGATGGCAAGTGTAATACTGGAGAAGCCTGGGGATGGCAAGTATAATACTGGAGAAGCCTGGGGATGGCAAGTGTAATAATGGAGAAGCCTGGGGATGGCAAGTGTAATACTGGAAACGCTTGAGGATGACAAATATAATACTGGAGAGGCCTGGGGATAGTGTGTAAAATACTGAAAAAGCATGTATGTATATACGATACATGTATGAATTTTACAATGTTTTCATGTGTTTTATGATTGTTCATGGTTCAATAGGTTAAGTAAGCAGTATTGTTAGGCTAATTAAATGCTATTATTATATTTCCCTACAATATATTTGTGCACCAAACATTCGTGAATTTTCAATATTCGGAAGGCTCTTGATCCCCTAACCCTCGCGAATGTGGAGGGAGACCTGTATACAGTGGACCCTCGGTTTTCGTGTTTAATCCATTCCAGAGATATCAGCTAAAACTGAAATCGGCAAAAACTGAAACCATTTTCCCCACAAGGAATAATGTAAATTCAATTAATTTGTTTCAGACACCCAGGAGTATTAACAATAAATAACTTTTTAGAGATTAAATATAGATTTACATACAGAAAAGAATGACAAATAAATATAAAGCACTAATAACATGTATAAATGAATATTTAATATCACACTTACCTTTATTGGCGACTCTTGTTGGTGTATGGAAGACGGAGAGGAGGAGAGAGGGAGGCGAGTTTATTGTTTGGAGGCAGGACAAAATGCTTCAATATGACACTAATATCAGCTCTACGGCTTATTTATATATCACAATTCATCTAATATGACATAATAAACAATATTAATAACATAGAAACATGATATATACTCTAGAATGAATAAAATATGTCATTACGTATGTGAGGACTGGTGGTAGTGTAATATTGTTGTTGGGTTTATAAGGGCCACTGACCATAAGCCGTACATATAGTGGTGGTGGTGGGCGGCAGTAGAAGCCACAACCACTATTCACACTGAAACAATGTACGTAATTTATAAATAAGAAATATTTACACTTACCTTGGAGGAGATGGTGGTAGAGGGCGGCGTTGGTCTCAGTGCCCCTATATACAGTGATACCCCGAGTTTCGTACATAATTCGTTCCAGAAGGCTGTTCGAGTGCTGTTACCAAACGAATTTGTTCCCATTAGGAATAATGTAAATTAGATTAGTCCATTTCAGACCCCCAAAAATACACTTACAAAAGCACTTACAATAATACACTTACATAATTGTTTGAGTTGGAAGCTGTACGAAACTCGGGGTACCACTGTACCTCAAACCAACAATGGAGTAGTTAAGTTTCATGTCGTCATTTTTCTATCGCTTAATCGCTTAACTTACTTGCTACACTGTTAATGCTACACTTTATCGCTGGCTGGCGCTATAGCCTTTATTGACTCCACTTTGATACTTTGCTATGATTTCTTTCTTTAATTCTATGGTGTTCCTCACTTTCTTTACCAAAGGACTGGCACTAGGATCTTTCTTTGGGCCCATTGTGGCTTATTTAGCAGTCACACACACTAATAAAGTGCCCAAACAATAGATTGTTAAGAAATGTTTTGTTTGAACTCGCAGGATAATGTTCACTCAACCAGAAACAATGCTACACTGCATGACAATGTGCATGGGAGGTGGGCTTGCAGGCTTTGTGTGCACGCTGGGCACTCGGACAGGTTCTGTACCATCGACAAAAATGGAGCCAATCGACGAAAACAGTGCCAATATTTCCACGAAAAACGTCGGCCCGAATTTCGGCCACCTCCCAACTCGAACAATTGTGCTAGTGTATTATTGTAAGTGCTTGTGTAAGTGTATTTTTGGGGTTCTGAAACGGACTAATCTAATTTGCATTATTCCTTATGGGAACAAATTCGTTCGGTAACGGCACTTGAACAGCCTTCTGGATAAAATTATGGCCGAAACTCGGGGTTCCACTGTATATATATTGGCACCTCTGCCAGAGAGAGGCTGTGGTCATCCTGCTCTTTGGTTTTGGCACAATATCGTCCAATCAAGAACTCCTACCAGGATTATCATCAACAGGCTGGTGTGTGAATATCTGCAGCTCGTGTTGGAAAGTGCTAGAAGACTCTGCATTTCCTCTCCCACTTTAGAACAAAGAAAAGTGTTGTGCATGTGAAGTCAGTGAGGGAACATAACAGTCACCAATGGGTAGGAGAAGTCGGTGAGGGGAGGCCTCATGGAGGAGGAGGAGGCAGAGGTTGAGGGGTAAAACTATTTCCCCCCCTTCCCCTTCCCCAAACAGGCGCGCAAACACCGTGAGCTCTTGTTATGATAATGGAGTGTTTGTTCACCATGTGTATAGTGTATATAGTGTGTAGTGCATAGTATGTGCTTAGCATGCGCATGTTATGCGCATAGCATGTGTGGTGTATAGCGGTGTGTCGTTCATATTGGGGAGTTGTGCACAGAGCATAGTGGTGTTATAGTGACTCTGTCTAGCTGGCCTGCCTAATCACATATCCCCCATACCTCCCTCTCCCCCACCGCCCACCACAAGGACGGGAGACCCCTCTCCTCCCCCACCACCACCATGAACCACATTCGGTATGTGCCATGTGCCATTTTCCCTACGGCCCGGGCTTACCACACAGTTTGAGGTATGGCAGATGATGCAGCAAGCCAGCCACAAAGCCAGGGAAATAGTGCACCCAACAATGAAAGAAGAGGCACATGTCAGGTGTGTGGAGAGTTTCGAGCAAGCAGCAGAGATGGCCTTATTCGTGCACACAATGGGTGTGCAGGATCACAGAGGCCCCCAGCAGAGAGCAGCCCACAGCCTCCACAGGCAGATGTCAATTCCAATGGCAACTTCCTCTCTTGCGAAAACCTTCTCCAGGCACTGAAATCCACTGCTTGCAGTACCCTATCCCACATTCTTAATGCGGCTCGCCCATATGCAGCAGGGAAATTCACAGACCTTCTTAAGCAGGTAAATGGAGGTTCCACCAATTTAGAAGCCTGAGGCACCATTAAAGCATGGCGCAACCTACTCCTGTTTGGCAATGTCTGTCTTGCAGTTCGTGAAAGACGAGGCAAACTGCTAACCACATCAGTCATCAAGGCAGTGCGCAACTACCCAAGAATAGATAATTGTGTCCCTCTGCTCCATCATCGCAGGAATCACAGAGGTAGACCCAAGAAAAATTCCACTGAAAACGAGAAAATTTGCGCACAGGTTAGAAAAAAAATTGAAGAAGGCAACACAGTGGGAGCAATCAGAATAATTACAAGTGACGACACTGTAGCTCCCAAAGATGAGACCACAGGTCAAGCACTAAGAGACAAGCATCCGACAAGGGACACCATAGCCATCAACAACAACCCTGAAGGAGACCCCATCACTGAACAATTAATTTTAATTGAATCAATAGTCTATTAGGCAAATCCCAGAAGAAATTAAACCTTTCTTTTTTGGAGCCTCATTATGCACTTTGAAGAAGGATGGGGGAATCAGACCCATTGCTGTTGGTAACACCCTTCGCTGTCTCATTGCCAAAGCAGCAGTAAGAAACATTCGCCTAGAAGCTGCCAGTTTACTCCAGCCACACCAACTGGGCTTTGGGGTCTCTCAAGGCAGTGAAGCCGCAGCTCATGCGGCAAGGGCCTACATCAGGGACCTACCAGAAGACAAGGCCATAGTCAAACTTGACTTTAGAAATGCCTTTAACATGGTGAAGAGAGATGTGGTCTTGCCAGCCGTTCGGGATCGGTTCCCCAGTCTTTTTCCCTTCATTTCAGCTGGCTACATGTTTGGTGAACATGAAATTCCCTCATCTGAGGGTGTTCAGCAGGGTGATCCACTCGCTCCACTTCTCTTCTGCTTGGCAGTAAGAGAACTAACTTCCAGCCTACGCAGCGAGCTCAACATCTGGTACCTGGATGATGGCACTCTGGCGGGTACTGGGGAGTCCCTGTTAGAGTACCTACAATGGGTGAAGACATAGGGAGAAGCCTTAGGACTCATTCTCAATCCCACCAAGTGTGAAATCATCACAACGAACCAGGAAATAATCAATGCTGTGCGAACAATCCTCCAGGAAGTCTCTACTACCACTCCATCCAACAGTACCCTCTTGGGAGCACCGCTGGGTCACCAGGCCATCGACACGGTCCTCAAGGACAAAGTGAATGACCTGAAGAGAATGGAGGAGAGAATAAGTGATCTTGATGCCCTGTATCTCCTCACAAGGTGTCTTACTATGGCAAGACTCACTTACTTCTTGAGGTGCGCACCCTCTTTTGACAACCAAACACTTGACGAGTATGACGCACACCTGAGATCAACCTTTAAGAAGGCACTGAATCTGTCACTAGAGGATTGGCAATGGGAGCAGGCAACCCTCCCAGTGCGACTGGGAGGTATAGAAGTGCGCAAAACAAAGCAGGTAGCTTTACCTGCATTTCTGTCATCGTGTTTGGCCTCCTGTGGATTAGTCAAGAAGATTGTCCCCGAATGCTTGAGAGGTGTGGTGGGAGCTCAAGACCCCAGGTTCATTGAAGCAGCCGAGCGATGGAACACCCTTGCAGACTCCTCCAGTAGACCAGCTCCTCCCAAAGAGAACAAACAGTCCCACTGGGACAAACCGATCATGGAAAAAATTGCCAACACAATGCTCACCAATGCTTCAGAAAAGGACAAAGCTTGTCTACTAGCGGTGAAGGCACCACACTCAGATTTCCTTCTAGCTGTTCCCAATTCCTCCCTGGGCACTCGACTCAACCCACAGGCCATTCAGATTGGTGTTGCTCTTCGCCGAACATAGGTGTATTTGCGGCAGGGCGACGGCTGATCAATTCAGACTTTATGGTCTCATGTGTCACACATCAGAAGGGAAGTATGCTAGACATGAGGAGGTCAACGACATCATAAAGAGAAGCCTTGCCACAGCCCGTTGCCCTCTCAACGGGAACCCCAAGTGCAGAGATCTGATGGAAGTCAAAAACGTCCTGATGGAGCCACTATGCTACCCCCCGGGAAAGGGGGGGAAGGAGATTGCTTTTGGGGGGACACCTGTGCTGCCACAATGGCAGAAACCCACTTGCCATACTCCGAGCCAAAAGGGGGGGGGCTGCCAGCCACAGGGAAAGGGGAAAAACCCCCAAAATGAACCTTCCCCTTTTTATAACTTCATCCCAATAGGGTAGGGGACCCCTTTTGGGGCATGGGGGGTGTGCCCCGGGAAGGGGAAGTAAAACTTTGTCAGTCAGTCCGTCAGTCGTCAGTCAGTCAGTCAGTCAGTCAGTCAGTCGTCAGTCGGGGCGTCCCGTTTGTCGTCAGCCCCCGTCGGGGGGTCAGCCGTCAGTCAGTCAGTCCCCCCAGTCAGTCAGGGTTTTTTCAGCCCGGCCCCGCCCTCAGTCAGTCCCCCCCGTCAGTCGTCAGTCAGTCAGCCCGTCAGCCGCCGTCAGTCAGTCAGGGCAGCCGGGTCAGTCGGCCGGGGCAGCCCCTCCCCCCCGTCAGTCAGTCAGCCCGGGGCAGTCAGTCAGCCGTCAGTCAGTCAGTCAGTCAGTCAGTCAGTCAGCCGTCAGTCAGTCAGTCAGCCGTCAGGGCAGCCGGCCGCCGTCAAAAAAGCCGCCCCCCCGCCGTCAGCCGCCGCCGGGGGGTCAGCCGTCAGTCAGTCAGTCAGTCGTCAGTCAGTCAGGGCAGCCGGGGCCCTCAGCCGCCGGGGCAGTCAGTCATCAGCCGTCAGCCGGGGGGTCAGTCAGTCAGTCGTCAGTCAGCCGTCAGTCCCTGTAGTCAGTCAGTCCCGTCCCCCCAGTCAGTCGTCAGTCAGCCGCCGTCAGTCAGTCCCCCCAGCCGGGGGGTCAGTCGCGTCAGTCAGTC